>JAVKPL010000659.1:0-15127 GCA_032173675.1 Gastrolobium villosum
GGGTTATTAGCTAGGTCCTCTCTCTAGTCTATTTATACTGGAGTTAAACTCCATAAGCCATCATGCTCTCATCGCTGAGGCTGCCTTTATCGAAATAGGTGATAGAGAGGAAGATCTGGCATGTAGTCCCTTCTTTCTTTTGGCTTTGTGATGATCCAATAAGGTACGCATAATACCAATTTTGATTTCATATTGTTTGGTATTTTATAATGATATACATGATTCAAGGTTAAATTTTTTCTATGATAATATACTAGGAGGAGATGGAGGATGTAAATGAAAGATGGTTGAACTACTTTAACAAGCTGTTTAATGGGGATGGAGATACAAGCGAGGTGGACTTGGAGGACGCGTATGATGATATGAATAGAAGATTTGTACGCAGAATTAATACACATGAAGTTATGGAGGCTTTAAAGAGGATGAAGACTAATAAAGCCTTGGGGCCTGATGGTGTCCCTATTGAAGTGTGGAGAGGCCTAGGGGATGTGGCAATAAAATGGTTGACCAATCTTTTCAATAAGATTCTCCTGACAAATAAGATGCCTGATGCTTGGAGGAAAAGTATGATTGTGCCTATCTACAAAAACAAGGGAGATATACAGAATTGTTCAAACTATAGAGGCATTAAGCTAATGAGCCATACTATGAAGTTGTGGGAGAGGGTTATTGAACATCGTTTGAGGAGAGATACCAAGGTTTCTGTAAATCAATTTGGATTTATGCCAGGAAGATGTACCATGGAAGCCATTTTCTTGACGCGACAACTTATGGAAAGATACCGAGAAAAGAAGAAGGACTTGCATATGGTGTTCATAGACCTTGAGAAAGCATACGATAGGGTTCCAAGGAAAGTTTTATGGTGGGTTCTGGAGAAGAAAAAGGTTCCATCAAAGTATGTAAAGGAAATCCAGGATATGTATGATGGGGCTACTACATGTGTAAAAGCTTGTAACGGAACATCAAGTTATTTTCCTATCACGGTTGGTGTACACCAAGGGTCGGCTCTAAGTCCTTATCTTTTTGCCTTAGTTATGGATGAACTAACAAAAGATATTCAAGAGGAAGTGCCATGGTGTATGCTTTTTGCAGACGATATTGTGCTTATTGATGAGAGAAAGGAGGGTGTTAATAGAAAACTTGAATTGTGGAGAAGCACATTGGAATCCAAAGGATTCACATTAAGTCGAAGCAAGACTGAGTATCTGAAGTGTGAGTTTTCTCTGGTACGAGATGGGGACCAAGAGCCCGTGCATTTAATTGGTCAAGAGGTACCCAAAAAAGATGCTTTTAAATACTTAGGCTCCATTTTACAAAAAGGTGGAGAGATTGATGAGGATGTTAATCATAGAATCAGAGCAGGGTGGATGAAATGGCGCAGTGCATCTGGGTTTTTGTGTGACCGCAAAATCCCCCTTAAGTTAAAAGGAAAATTCTATAAAACGGCAGTAAGACCGGCAATGCTATATGGAGCGGAATGCTGGCCAGCACATAGGCAACATGAGCATAAGATGGGAGTAGCAGAGATGAGGATGTTAAGGTGGATGTGTGGTTACACAAAAATGGATAAGATAAGAAATGAAGATATTCGACGAAAGGTCGGAGTAGTACCGGTTGCCGAGAAGATGAGAGAACATAGATTGAGGTGGTTTGGGCACGTGATGAGAAGGCCCCTGGATGCTCCTGTAAGAACAGAAGTTTGTTACCAAGAGCTCAACACAAAAAGAGGCAGAGGTCGGCCGAAACTTACTTGGGGGAAGGTAGTAAAACAAGATTTAATGGAGTGGGATATAGATTGGAGGACGGTATGTCTTAGAACGGAATGGAGAAAAGCTATAAGTATGGTGGAGGATTAGACCCGTGGTTATTCCTATGTTCCAGATGGTCCCTTTTTAGTCATTTTCCCTTACATTTCCCCCACTTCTTCTTGTCCCTTTCTTTTCCACTTTTATTTATTTATATATTCATATACATATATATATATATATATATATATATATATATATATATATATATTATTTTTATTTATTTATTTATTTATTTATTTTCAACATTTTTATATCTTTCATGTGGGTTCATCTACCACCGACCCCAATTAATTTGGGATAAAGGTGATGTTGATGTTGATGTTGAATATACTAGGAGGAGATCCGTATCCTCACATTCAATAACCTCAAATATTAAATTATTAAAATTATTAATTAATACATTATTATAATTGTTAAAGATAATAATTCTAGTAGTTAACGATTATCGATTTAACTTAGATTTGCATTAATATATAGTAAATAATTACTATTATTAATTGTTTAAATCAATTGATGGAAAATTGTGTAAATCAATTATAATAAATTAATAATTTTACACAAAATTTCCTTAAATAGATTTTCATAAAATATCCATTATAGACAGCTGCTACATTAGCAATAAGAAAATCAATTCCTTTAGCAGTGGGAAATTTCAAAATATTCATAAAATATGTTCCACTATTTATAATATTTATTTTCCTCTTGATTTTTAGCGCCAGAAGCAAAAATCCGATCATATGATTGGTCCTCTCTTTCTTCACCTTGTATAAAAATATATCATGTTCATGTTATGTCATCTTTTGTGTCAACATGGATCTGTATAAGATCAAACACCAGTCATTACATACAACAGAAGGCTTTTTAGATTCTAGAGTGAAGATTTTGCATAAGCTTATAACTCTTCCAAATGCAATACAAGAAAAAAAAAGTAAATCAAGATTAAAACTAATTAAACGGATATTACAAAGAAAGATGCAAACATTTTGACAAAATAAAAACCAAGATTTTTTTCAAGAATGACAACCTCTAAAGCTAATTAAAAGGAAACCATACGAATCCACGGGACAGAGCAATACTCTCCAAAAATCCCAGACAACTTACTCCAAAGAAAAGTAACTGAACTAGAACAATACAAAAATTTAAGAGACAAGCTAGCCACAAGCTCTGAAACAAAGACCAAGAATGCATAAATAGCGTATTATGTTTACTTAATCATTCCTAGACAAGACACTGCATCTACATAAAGGACATGTATTGCGAATCGTTAGCCACTTTGTGATGCAATCGCGATGAAACACGTGTGAGCAAGGCAAGCCAATTGCTCTTGACCCGATATCCGTGAGACAAATAGAACAATCTGTGATGGAAGAAGAACGGATATTGCTGTTTTGAATGTTGTGGTTGTAACCCAACTCACCACGAGATCGGACATTGCTATTTAGCATGGTTTCGATGTAACCCAATTCCCTACGAGATCGGCGATTGTTGCTTTGCATGTTATGGTAGTGAGCCAACTCACGAAGATGTCGGATATTGCTTGTTTGTATGTTTTGGTAGTAACCCAACTCACCACGAGAACGGATATTGCTTCTTTGCGTGTTGTGGTTGTAACCCAATTGGGCACCTGATCGGATATTGCTTCTTTGCATGTTTTGGTTGTGACCCAATTGCGCACGAGATTGGATATTGTTTCTTTGCACGTTGTGGTTGTAACCCAATTGCGCACGAGATCGGATATTACTTCTTTGCACGTCTTGGTTGTAACCCGATTGCGCACGAGAACGGACATTGTTTCTTTGCATGTTTTGGTTGTGACCGAATTGCGCACGAGATTGGATATTGCTTATTTGCATGTTGTGGTTGTAACCCAATTGCGCACGAGATTGGACATTGCTTCTTTGCATGTTCAGGTTGAATGAATTTAAGCCCAAAACGTCGTCGTCCGTAAGCATCTTCTCACGTTGAGCTTTCAAAACCAGAGTCTCTATTATATACAAAAAGAAAAAAACTAGAGTCACTATTAAGAAAAAAGCAACCATTCTTGGCAAACAGATGTAAAGAGAGACAAAGAGAGGTAGGGAGAGAGAGATATGTAGACAGGAAGAGAAAGTTTACTTCAGAGGAGATGAAGTGGTATAATTTATAGAATTTGAACCTCACTTGTTATTCTGCATTGATTAGCTGGATTTATTAAATCTAATATTGAAATTTGATTTGATTTGATTTTCATGATAACGATATTCTATTTTTTTTATTACCGTTTTAATTATTACCACTTTTAGGTTTCTTTATTGAAAATTAAATATTTATAAAAAGGAATCCTACTTTGCATTTATTACATGCGCTTATTATATTTATTCTTCACGATTTTTTTCCTTTTTGTTTGTTTTTTTAATTTTAATGACCTTCATTATTTCCTTTAAATGCACATATGAGGTATGCTCCAGCAACATTATATATATATTTTAGGCAATACTTCAAATGAATTAAGAAAAAAAAAGCTCTTGCAATGGCTGAGGGTGCTCCTCCTCCTTATGGCTTCTGAATATGCTGGCAATACCACTGTTTTACTATTTTGTTCTTTGACTTGTATTTAATTAGCATATAATGGGTAACACATTTTTTAATGGAAAAAAAACATTAGCCACTCCTGCCATAATAGTAAGAGTATGAAATGCCTCCAATTGAGAAGCACAAAAAAACACAAGATTTAATCCAACACGCTACTGGCGCGACATTGGCGCTATCAGCGTGATAACTCATATTTTATTGCACTTATTTGTTACTCTTGGTTAGTATTTTTAGGATTTATTTGAATAAAATAATGATGTTTTAAGTTAATTTACATTTTTAGTTTTTGATTGGGTTTAATTTATTTTCGTCAAAATTTTTCAACTTTATGTTACTTCTGTATTTTGGCCATATCTCGGTCCACAGTTGTCTGATTGACACGTTTTGCTGAAGTTTTATTTTATTATTAGACATGTCATTTAAATTAAAACCCCATTACTTAAGTGGCCCAAAGCCAAGTTTTAGTTTTATTTTAATTTATTTGTTATATTTCGTACTTTTGGACAGATTGGCCTATCAGAACTAAACCCTAACCCGATTTGGGTAGGGGTATATGACGGCGGAGTAGGAAACTATTATTCATTCTGAATTTTTGAATTTGAGGATCAAGTACTTTTTCTCTGAAGCGTTCTTCGCGTTCTTTATCTTTTTCTTCTTTTTTCTTTAATTTTAATCATGTTTATCCTAGCCATGCTAGGCTAAACCCCTTTTAATCAACCTAAGGGGAAGGGATTCCATGGATCTATCTAAAGGATCTGCGATCAATCTCTAACCAGATTCGTTTCTTTAACCTAACTCAAATCAATATCGTGAGATTGTGGATATTCGATTTGAGGTTCGCAATTGCGATTATGGAAAAGGAATAATCATCAGATTTGATGATCCGATTGTTCTCAATTGAAAATAAGGATTTTGATTCAATTGAGATCATTCGTGAATTTGGTAATTTTTATCCAATGAAGGACATCCTAGGATTCCTAACCTTAGGTTGGTTAATTTTAATTACGAAGTTTTAATCCCAGTTCTTATATTCTGTCTTTTATTCAACCGAAATCCAAAACCCCCCTTTTATTTTCTATTTTCATAAGCGATTTTTACCAAATCAATTTCTTTGAGAGACGACTTATGGTTTCCATTTTACTGCAAATTTCTGAACCCAAATTAAAAATAATTTTTAATTTGCGCGAGTTCGTCAGCTCGTGTCAAATTTGGCGCCATTTCCAGGGAAATGGCATCGGTCTAAATCGTTTTCTGATTCTTGATCTTCTTCTTTTTCTTTAATTTTCATTTCTGTTAAAAAAATCGAAAAAAATATATTTATTTTTGCGCATCTGTCTTGTTTCTGCGTTTGAACTCATTTGTGTTTCTGATTCCGATTTCTGCACCTTTGATTCTGCATCGGAATTTGATTTTGCAGACGCATCTTTTCTCAGTTTTTGCATTTTCTGCATTACGGTTTCCATTTTACTGCGAATTTCTGAACCCTAATTAAAAATAATTTTTAATTTGCGCGAGTTCGTCAGCTCGTGTCAAATTTGGCGCCGTTTCCAGGGAAATGGCATCGGTCTAAATCGTTTTCTGATTCTTGATCATCTTCTTTTTCTTTAATTTTCGTTTCTGTTAAAAAAAAAACAAAAAAATATATTTATTTTTGCGCATCTGTCTTGTTTCTGCGTTTGAACTCATTTGTGTTTCTGATTCCGATTTCTGCACCTTTGATTCTGCATCGGAATTTGATTCTGCAGACGCATCTTTTCATAGTTTTTTCATTTTCTGCATTACGGTTTACGTTTTGGGTAGATTTGGGGAAATCGGTAAAACTTCAGTTTGAGAGATTGGTTCCGGGAGTTCTATTTCCAATGGAATTCGACCATCTAAGTATAAGTCACACCCTACAAGGGTGTGAGGTGTAACAGCCCGTTGTACACCGGTATTGTTAACATTGATTATGATATTAAGCACAGTTACTGTAACGCCCTCCCTTGTATGCATCCAAGAGAGTCGTTTGCTAAGCGGAATTAGAGTCGTTACGTCACATGAGCTAATAAAGCAGCATACAGATCCGTATAAAAATTTTCAACACATAAATTCTTTTCATAAAGGTTTTCTGAAATAGTCATTGTTCACAAAAGTTCAATATTAACATATTCATGATAAAGACTACAGTCATCCATAAGTTCCAAAACATAAATCATTACAGTTATCCATTAAAACAAACAGCAACACTGATAAACCACGCAACAGCAATCAACAGCAAAATAAGACTCCTTCAAATGCTCTTGCGTCCTCCTGCCATTTTGGAAAAATAGCAGCCCCGAAGGGGTGAGAATAATCCCAGTAGTGTGGCAATAAAACCAATAATATAACAATATTAACTAGGCACAAAATCATAAACAGTCACTTCAACATATCCTTGTTCCTTTTCCTTTTTATTATATTTATATATTGCGTATATAACGCCTTTCCTTTGCGCTTTTAGCACCGTCGTGCGCGCACTTCACAGTGGAATCAAATATCCCTTGGCACCTGAGCTCCATGTGGATTCCATCTGTGGGCCTATGCGGACTGATGCCAAGTGTCCCATACCCCGGTACCTTGGGGATGCCTATATGATGCTTGCTCAAACACATGGTCCTGTACATAACTATTCTAGAACAAGGCCTATATGATCATGATATATGTATGTCATGCTATGCTTTCACACACAAAGCGTAAAAATGCGGTAGGATGTAAGATGCATGCTTATATACCTTTCATATGCGTTATGCTGCCACATAACGTCTTACCTCATAGTCATATAGCCATCACGGCACATTTTGGCAGTTTCCTTTCATTATAATGGAACATAATATTTTTACGGCATATGGAGCATCATGTTACAATTCTATACCAGTAGTCAATAGTTACATTAGGCATCATCGCCTGACACTTACCTTAGCTTTCCTTAAATATTACCAACGGCAGCGAAATATTCTCACTTCTTAAGCGCACCTAAATCAATTAAAACTAATCATTTACAGTGGCTATTTACAGCAGCAAAACAGTGAGCATACAGCAGCAAAACAGTGAGCATACAGCAGTGTTTACAGCAGCAAAACAGTGGACATACAGCAGCAAAACAGTGAGCATACAGCAGTGCTTACAGCAGCCAAAACAGTGGACATACAGCAGCAAAACAGTGAGCATACAGCAGTGTTTACAGCAGCAAAACAGTGGACATACAGCAGCAAAACAGTGACGTTTTAAACGTTTTCAAAACAGAAACAGTGGCGTTTTTAAAACAGAAACAGTGGCATTTTTAAAACAGAAACAGTGGCACTTTGAACTTCCAAAACAGTGGTATTTTATACATACAAACAGTGGCCTTTGAGGGGTAAAACAGTGGCATTTTTATGTATAAACAGTGGCATGGAATGACTTAAACAGTGGTACATTTGTGCACATAAAACAGTGGCATTTGTGCACATAAAACAGTGGCATTTGTGCACATAAAACAGTGGCATTTGTGCACATAAAACAGTGGCATTTGTGCACATAAAACAGTGGCATTTGTGCACATAAAACAGTGGCACATTATGCATAATACAGTGGCATACGATGGCTTAAAACAGTGATCTTTTATGCATAAAAACAGTGGCATTTTAAGCATGAAAACAGTGGCATTACATGGCTAAAACAGTGGCATTTTAAGCATGAAAACAGTGGCATTACATGGCTAAAACAGTGGCATTTTAAGCATGGAAACAGTGGCATTTTATGAGTAAAAACAGTGGTATTTCATGCATGAAAACAGTGGCTTAAGGGCACTAAAACAGTGACATATATGTGCAGAAACAGTGGCATGTAATGGGCAGAAACAGTGGCTTAAAATGTGCAGAAACAGTGGCTTAAAAGGTGCAGAAACAGTGGCTTAAAATGTGCAGAAACAGTGGCTTTTAAGTGCAGAAACAGTGGCATTTTAGGTGCAGAAACAGTGGCATATAATGGTGATTGTGATGAACCGAAACAGTGGGCATACATCTTCAAAACAGTGGCATAAAATGTGATTTTGAGGGACCGAAACAGTGGCATTTTATCTACCAAAACAGTGGCACATACATAAGAAAACAGTGGCATATCTTAAGCATTTTTAAGCATACAATTCACCATGCAATAGCTCCATTTACCATGCTTATACTTGAATCCCAAAACCACACATACTCAAAGAGACATTTAAGCATACAAACATGGCTACACAAAGAAGGAGTTCAAAGTTTAGAGCCTACCTCTTGTAGCACACCACCACCTAGTTCTACTTCACGACAAGTCCTAGCTTCCTATGTGACCTATGCGCAACAAGGATGAGGAACGAGGTTAGCACAGCTTGGTGTATGGTTGAGGTGAAGGAAGGAAGGAGTTGTCTTAAGCAAAGTCTTCTAGCTCCAAGGAGGCTTGAGGTTCGGTTTTGGGAGTGAGGGAGTGAGGGAGTGAGGAGAAGAGAAGTTGGAGAGGAGTTGGCTGCACTTGCACATGAAGGCAGCCCCCTCTCCATGCGCATATATATAGAGAAGGTGAGGGAAAAATGCTATGATTAACTATCATGAAATATTCAGATTTTTGTGAGATGATGGGGCTGCATAAAAGGCTGAAACAAGCAAGGTTTTGGCTTCTATATTACTCTACTTACATGCAAAAGGGTGAGGGGATTTGTTCAGATTTAAGGGCTGTCCAAAGTCAGAATATTTTCTGCATAAATGACCAAGGTTTGCGCATAAAGAGGAGTGGGAGATGAGCACATGCAAGGGCTGTGCTAAGTCAACAAGCAATTGAACTTGTGGCAGCCAAAAATCTGCACTTATGCAGTCCTTGGTGCGCAAATCATGAGAGGAAAAGAGGTGCATGTGGGTGCAGATTTGTGACAGTCCAAGCACTCAAATAGGGCTGTCCTTGTGCAGAAAAATTCTGCATAAAAAGCCAAGCTATGCGCACAATGATGAGGGGTGAGGGAGGTTCACTAAGTCCACAAGCTAGAGGGCTTTGTGGCAGCCAAGGGTTCAGATTCATGCAGCTGACCTCTGCACAAAATGATGAGAATGCAGTCTCATGATGCATGTGGAAGGAGGAAGAGATTTGACTTATGATGGCTGCAAAAGCTTGCAACAAAATCTGCACAATGCAGTCTAATGATGGAAGTGTAAGAGGGTTCTCCAAGTCAACAAGTTAGGCAATTTGGTGACATCTGCACAAAAGTCCCTCCCATGTGCGCCTAAATGGATGGTATGCAGCCAAAAACATGCTAAATTGCACATGTGTCCACCATGCAATAAAATTAAAATCAAGTGTGTATAATCAAGATGAGGTGGCGGTCAAACATGAGGGAATTAGGCAGATTTTTCTAAGTGTAATCCATCTACTTGTGCGCATGAAAGAGAGGGAAAACATGAAGCCAAGTGGTTGTTTCTTGATGCACAAGACACCCTAAATGGGCAAGGCTTAGGGGAAATAAAAATGGTTACAATTTTGGGCTGAATTGGCTTGATCCAAGAGCCATCCTTGGGCCATTGGCCACACACACACAAAGGATCCATTCACACAAGTCCAAAAGCAACAAGTCTATACACACACTAGCCCACATCCAAACACTAATGCCTTCTAACACACACTCACATTACTCATATGATTTTAATAAATTCATATGTCTACATATATACCCTCCTATGATTTAATTTAATTAATTACCTTAGTCTTATCCAAGGAATAAAAATCAAACAATTCACAAGCCATAACACATAACACATAAACCATACATCCGAATTCTACACATGTACATATAGCATATAGTACTTAGGTATTTTACTAATTATGCGGGATGTTACACTCTCCCCACCAAATAGGAATTTTGTCCGCAAAATTAAACTTACTTAAGAGCTAAACAGTTCTGGATAGCGTTTCTGAACGTCTTCCTCGCGCTCCCAAGTGGCTTCAGCTGCCGATCTGTTGTTCCATAATACTTTCACCAACGGAATCTCTTTAGAACGGAGTCGCTTGACGGATCTTTCAAGAATTTGGAATGGTTGCACTTGATAAGTCAGATCTTCCTTTAGTTCCACTTCTTCTGGATGTAACACGTGAGATGGATCAGAGAGATACCTCCGTAGCTGAGACACATGAAATACATTGTGAATTCCTGACAGATTGGGTGGTAAGGCCAACCGGTATGCAGACTCTCCAATCCGGTCCATAATCAGATACGGTCCTAAGTACCGTGGACTTAACTTCTTAACTCCCATTCTCCTTCCGAGTCCCGATGTAGGAGTGATTCTCAAGAACACATGGTCTCCGACTTCGAAAGATAGAGGCTTATGACGCTTGTCGTAATAACTCTTCTGTCTGGCCTGAGCCCGCTGCATATTCTCCCGAATCTTCTTTACTTGTTCGGATGTTTCTTGGATTAGATCGGGTCCTAACATACTTCGCTCACCCACTTCCGTCCAACATAAAGGGGATCTGCATTTTCTCCCATACAAAGCTTCATACGGTGCCATCTGAATGCTGGAGTGGTAACTGTTGTTGTAAGCGAACTCAATCAAAGAAAGATAACTATCCCAGCTGCCTCCTAACTCCAAAACACATGCTCGCAACATGTCCTCTAAAGCTTGGATGGTGCGTTCCGTCTGTCCATCGGTCTGCGGATGATAAGCAGTACTCAACCTCAGTTGGGTCCCTAACGCTCTTTGAAAGGATTCCCAAAACTTAGATGTAAACTTGGGATCACGATCACTGACAATACTCGTAGGAACTCCGTGCAGCTTCACAATCTCCTGCAGATAGATTCTAGCAAGCCTTTCTGTATCATAAGTGGTTCTAACACGCAAGAAATGAGCTGACTTCGTTAAACGATCGACAATCACCCAGATAGAATCATATCCTTCTCGCGTCCGAGGAAGTCCAACTACAAAATCCATCGAAATACTATCCCACTTCCATTCGGGAATCTCCAAAGGTTGAAGGAGTCCCGACGGTTTCTGATGTTCGTACTTCACCTTCTGACAAGTTAAGCATCGAGATACATACTCCGCAATATCACGCTTCATACCCGGCCACCAAAACGAGGTCTTCAAATCGTGGTACATCTTCGTGGATCCAGGATGAACTGCGTACTTTCCCTTATGAGCTTCCTGCAAAACTTCTTGTTTCAACTCTTCATTCGGCACAACCAGCCGTCCTTGAAACCTCCAGACACCATTCTCATCCTTTACTACCTCTTGGTTACCAACCAACTTGCGGACTAACTCTTCATCCTTCTGAGCCTCCTTAATTCTACTGATCAATTCATTCTCCACCTTTATATTTCCCAGTCTTATGCTACTTCCTCTCTCGTCTACCGATAAGTTCAAGTCTCGAAAGGCCTCAAACAACTTCAATTCTTCCATCATCAGAGTTGCAGTGTGTAGAGTCTTCCTGCTCAGAGCGTCGGCTACCACGTTTGCCTTTCCTGGGTGGTATTTAAGTTCAAAATCGTAGTCCTTCAGAAATTCCATCCACCGACGTTGCCGCATATTCAGCTCCTTCTGGTCGAACAAGTACTTCAAACTCTTATGATCGCTGAACACGTCGAACTGCGAACCATACAAGTGGTGCCTCCAGATTTTCAGTGCGAACACTATAGCTGCTAACTCCAAGTCGTGCGTAGGATAATTTTCTTCGTGAGGCTTCAGTTGTCGAGATGCATAAGCTACTGCCATACGGTCCTGCATCAACACGCATCCAAGTCCTTTCAGCGACGCATCGCAGTAAACTTCGAACTTTCGAGTAGGATCCGGAATCGTGAGTACGGGAGCACTCGTCAATCTGCTCTTTAGCTCCAAGAAACATTCTTCACATGCTTCAGTCCACTCAAAAGGCTTGTCCTTCCGAGTGAGACGAGTGAGGGGTTGCACTATCTGAGAGAAATTCTGGATGAACCTTCGATAATACCCAGCCAGACCTAAGAAACTTCTTACTTCAGTGACAGACTTGGGTCGTTCCCAATTCATAACAGCTTCAACCTTGCTGGGGTCCACCGCGATACCTTCTGATGAAATGACATGGCCCAGAAACTGGACCTCTTTGAGCCAAAACTCACACTTCGACCATTTCGCGTACAACTGCTTCTCCTTCAAGACTTGCAAGACAATCCTCAGATGTTCCGCGTGCAGCTCTTCATTAGCCGAGTAAATCAGGATATCGTCGATAAACACAATAACGAACTGATCAAGAAACGGGCGGAAGATGCGGTTCATGTAGTCCATGAATACCGCTGGAGCATTCGTAAGTCCGAATGGGATCACCTGATATTCATAGTGCCCATAACGAGTCCTAAAAGCGGTTTTCGGAATATCCTCCGGTTTGACCCGGATCTGATGGTATCCCGATCGTAAATCTATCTTGGAGAAGACTCTGGCTCCTCTCAGCTGGTCCATCAAATCGTCGATCCTCGGTAGCGGATACTTATTCTTCACCGTGACTTTGTTCAGCTGGCGGTAATCTACACACAGACGTAAGCTTCCATCCTTCTTCTTAATCAAGATAGCTGGAGCACCCCATGGGGAAGTACTCGGTCTGATGAATTCCTTTTCCAAAAGCTCTTCAATCTGCTTCTTTAACTCGCGCAGTTCCAAAGGTGCCATGCGATACGGGGCGATGGAGATTGGTCCAACTCCAGGAACAAGTTCGATCGAAAATTCTATTTCCCTATGAGGAGGCAATCGAGGTATTTCATCCGGGAATACCTCCTCGAATTCTCTAACTACCGGCACATCCTGAATTTGATTGTCAATCGAGGTCTCAGCCTCGATCGACAAAAGATACCCTGCTGCTCCCTTGCGGAGCTCTTTTCTAACTTGCAATAAGGAAATGAGAGAGAAAGGTTGAAAATTACCATCCTTTGCAGGAACAATGACTTTCCCCGCTCGACAATCCAGAGTTATCCCGTTTTCCGTCAACCAGTCCATACCGATAATCACATCGAAGTTGAATACCGGCAGGACCACCAAGTTAACTGTATACGTGTTCCCTTCATACTGCAAGGTAACACCTCTGCAGATCTCCGAGGCAGTGCACGATCCTCCCGTCGGTGTGCTGATGTGTAACTCATAGGGTAACGGGGTTGGGGTGATGCCTAATCTCAATGCAGTATGCTTTGCCATAAAAGAGCCAGACGCTCCAGAATCAAAGATAACAGAAATTGGGTGACCATTCAGAGTGACATTACCTTTGATCAGGTTGGGAAACTTCTGCGCTTCATTTGCATCCAATGTGAACACTCGAGCTTGCGGAGGCTGTTGGTCAGCGTTCTGGGGGCATTTGTAAGCAAAGTGACCTTGCTGGCCGCATCTGAAGCATGCATTGTTGTTCTTGCGACAGACTCCAAAGTGATTCTTTCCACATGTAGCACAAGCAGTCGCACCCTGACGTCCAGTCGATGATTGACCCACCGTAAAGTTTCTCTTAAAATTTCCGGGTCGCGCCTGCAACGGCGTACCTCTGCCTCGACCCCTTCCAGGTGCCGTCCTGAAGAATCTGCCTGCTCGGTTTCCTCCGTGGAATTGTGTTGGTGGCTTGTTCAAGTTCTTGGCCTCGTTAATGATTCCTTCGGCCTGACGACTCTGGTTGATGAGTTCCGGAAGTGTACGATTAGCCGTCGTCAGAATGAGCTTGCGAATTTCCGGATGTAATCCGCTCTCGAACTTCTCTACCTGCCATTCTTCATCGTAAATGTTCCGATCGAAGTTGGCGTACTCGATCAGCTGCCCGAACTTTGCGATATACTCATTCACCGTCATGTTATCCTGCCTGAGAGACAGCAGTTCAGTGTGCTTCATCCTTCTCATTGCCTTAGGAAAATACTTGTCCAAAAACACTTGTCTGAACACGGCCCATGTTAGTTCCACGTCCTGAGCTCTCAGCAGAGCCCTCGCACCAGTCCACCATGTTAACGCTTCTCCCATCAGCTGGTACGACGCGTAGTCAGTCTTCTGCGCTTCTGGGCATGCCATGCGTTCGAAGATATGCTCAATCATCTGCAGCCACTTTGCTGCAGCCTCGGGGTTGTCTTCACCCTCAAAAGTGGGTGGTTGGAAGTTGCGGAAGTCTTTCAACCTCCGACGGGCAATTTCTTCTGCATTTTCATGCAGTGGGGGTTGGTTCTGATTCTGTTGCCTATGATCGCGCCATTCTTGGCTCATGTTCTGGATGAACGTGGCCAGTCCTCCTATGGTGGTGATAAGATCCTCTTCTGCATCGCCAGTCCTTCCCCGAGTTGAACCGCGACCACCCGCCATGATTCTGCACTCACAATATCAGGAAATGAGTTGATCAGGCTCACCGCAAGTTATTCATGGCAGCAGTCTCAAGTAGGTACTCGAGTTCAATTCGGACAAGTTAGCTATGCATCCGTGTCTTATCACAGAACAGTCCTAACCATCTAACTACCCTAGCTAATATTTACTTAACTATAGCACATTTAAACAGTCAATCAGCAGATAAACACAAACAGCAGTCAATTCAATCAAACACAAGCAATTCCATGGACCAAACTGCTCTGATACCAATTAGTGTAACGCCCTCCCTTGTATGCATCCAAGAGAGTCGTTTGCTAAGCGGAATTAGAGTCGTTACGTCACATGAGCTAATAAAGCAGCATACAGATCCGTATAAAAATTTTCAACACATAAATTCTTTTCATAAAGGTTTTCTGAAATAGTCATTGTTCACAAAAGTTCAATATT
>JAVKPL010000660.1:0-15384 GCA_032173675.1 Gastrolobium villosum
GTTGTTGAACGGATTTGTTATCAGCTCCAATTGAATGTGAAAATTTTTATCCTATTATTGTTTATGAAATATTAAAGTTTTGAAATTAATTATGGTAGATTTGTTAGTCACCAAAATGGCCAAATCTTGAAGAGTTATTTTAATTTCAAATATTATGATTTTATTTCAATTACCATGACTGTGATGCTATGAATCATGATATAATTATCTGGTTGTGGTATATCCAAGTTCATTATTATAGAACAGTTGGGGATCAACCCAAAGGTTGATTATTTGTTTTATAAAATGAACATGGATGTTGGTATTGTTGGCATATTTCCTCATATTTGGACATCCAAAGATGACAAATATTTATGATAGGGGTATGCATCATTGCCAAATTATGTGAAATTTATATAGCATCATTATAGTTAATGTTGTATGTTAATGGATCCCCAAAGGTGAACATTAATATGCATTGGAGTTAGTATATTTGAATCTGTGAAGTATGTTAGCATGTGACATGTATGTCTCAAAGCATTAATGTTTAAATGTCATTCCTTGCAGTACCTGTTGCCACACATTCCATGTTCTCAACTGTTGCAGTTTTTAATGGGCTGAACTTCTCTGAATGGAAAGAGCAAATCCAATTTTACCTTGGGGTAATGGATATGGATATGGCTCTTAGAGAAGAGAAACCTGGTGCTATTACTCCTGAAAGCACTGAGGATGAAAGGAACCATTTTAAGAACTGGGAAAGATCCAACAGATTAAGTTTGATGTACATGAAAATGAGCATAGCAAGCAACATTAAGTCAGCTCTTCCACAAACTGAAAGTGCCATCGAAATGATGAAACTTGTGGAAGAGCGCTCCCAAACTGCTGATAAGTCTCTTGCTGGGACACTTATGAGTACACTGACCACCATGAAGTTTGATGGTTCGCGTACTATGCATGAGCATGTTATTGAAATGACAAGCATTGCGGCAAAATTAAAAGCATTGGGAATGGATGTGGATGAGAACTTCCTGGTGCAGTTCGTATTGAACTCATTACCGTCTGAGTATGGTCCTTTCCAAATGAACTATAATACCATGAAAGACAAATGGAATGTGCATGAATTGCACAGTATGTTAGTTCAGGAAGAAACCAGACTTAAGAATCAGGGAGCTCATTCCATCAATTATGTAAAGCATCAAGGAGCTGAAAAGAATAAAGGTAAGAAGCATGAGAAGAAAGGAGGAGGAGGAGGACCCCTAAAAGTTGATGAGGCCTCTTCTTCTAAAATCCACAAAAAGGAAAGTAATGCAAAGATGAGGTGCCATTTCTGTAAAAAGGAAGGGCATTTCAAAAGGGATTGCCTGAAACGTAAGGCTTGGTTCGAAAAGAAAGGTAAGCCTAGTGCTTATGTATGTTATGAATCAAACCTGGCTGAAGTTCCTTATAATACTTGGTGGATTGATTCTGGTTGTACTACTCATGTTTCTAATACAATGCAGGGATTCCTTATGACCCAAACCACAAGACCAAATGAAAAGTTTGTCTTTATGGGCAATAGAGTGAAAGTTCCGGTGGAAGCTGTTGGGACTTACCGTTTAATTCTCGACAGTGGATATCATTTGGATTTATGTGAAACTCTTTATGTACCTAGTATATCTAGAAATTTAGTTTCAATTTCCAAACTTGATGTTGCTGGATACTCTTTTAAATTTGGTAGTGGTAGTTTCAGTATGTACAAGCACAATCATTTGATTGGTAATGGTACTTTATGTGATGGATTATATAAATTATGTCTTGATAATCTTTATGCTGAAACACTTATGACTCTGCATCATAATGTTGGTACTAAACGTACCTTAATTAATGAGTGTTCCGCTTACTTGTGACACAAACGTTTGAGACACATTTCTAAAGAAAGGATGAAAAGATTGGTAAATAATGAAATCCTTCCGGATTTAAACTTTACTGATTTAAATGTTTGTGTGGATTGTATTAAAGGAAAACAAACAAAACACACAAAGAAAGGAGCCACAAGGAGCACTCAGCTTCTTGAAATTATACACACTGATGTATGTGGTCCGTTTGATGTTAATGCCTTCAATAAAGAAAAATATTTTATTACTTTCATTGATGATTATTCATGTTATGGTTATGTCTATTTGCTACATGATAAGTCTCAAGCTGCAAATGCTTTGGAGATTTATATTAATGAAGTTGAAAGGCAATTAGACAGAAATGTGAAGATTGTCAGGTCTGATAGGGGTGGTGAATATTATGGAAGATATGATGAAAGTGGACAACATCCGGGCCCATTTGCTAAATTTCTGGAAAAGCGTGGTATTTGTGCTCAATACACAATGCCCGGTACACCGCAACAGAACGGTGTATCTGAAAGGCGTAATAGGTCCTTACTGGATATGGTTAGGAGTATGTTAAGTAATTCTTCTTTAACCGTTTCATTGTGGACTTATGCTCTAAAAACTGCCATGTATGCATTGAATAGGGTTCCTAGTAAGTCAGTTCCAAAGACTCCTTTTGAACTTTGGACTGGAAGGAAACCTAGTATAAGACACCTGCATGTTTGGGGTTGTCAGGCAGAAATTAGATACTACAATCCGCAAGAAAAGAAACTGGATGCAAGGACAATCAGTGGTTATTTCATTGGTTATCCAGAAAAATCGAAAGGGTATAGATTTTACTGTCCTTATCATACTACAAGAATTATTGAATCTGGAAATGCAAGGTTCATTGAGAATGGTGAAGTTAGTGGGAGTGAAACACCACGTAAAGTGAATATTCATGAAGTGAGAATACAAGTTCCATTGACTTGTAGCTCTAGTAAAGTTATTGTTCCTTATGTTATTGAACCAATCAATTATAATGAAGGACAAGTTAATGATCCCACTACTCATGAAGAAATCATTGTTAATGAACCGAATGAACCCATAGTAGAAGAACCACAACAGATAGCATTAAGAAGATCTCAAAGAGAAAGGAGACCTGCTATTTCTAATGATTATGTGGTATATCTACAAGAGTCTGATTTTGACATGGGTATTCAGGATGATCCAGTAACGTTTTCACAAGCCATGAATGGAGAAAATGGTGATAAATGGTTAGATGCTATGAAAGATGAGTTGAAATCTATGGAACAGAACAAGGTTTGGGATCTTGTTGAGTTACCAGAAGGGTGTAAGAGAGTTGGTTGTAAATGGGTCTTTAAGACCAAACGTGACTCTCATGGTAACTTAGAACGTTACAAGGCCAGACTTGTTGCAAAGGGATTCACTCAGAAAGATGGCATTGACTATAAAGAAACTTTTTCACCAGTTTCAAAGAAGGATTCTTTAAGAATTATTATGGCATTGGTGGCTCATTATGATCTAGAGTTACATCAAATGGATGTGAAAACTGCCTTTCTAAATGGAAATTTAGATGAAGATGTGTACATGGACCAACCAATGGGGTTCATAGAAAAGGGTAAAGAGCACATGGTGTGCAAACTTAAAAAGTCAATATACGGACTTAAACAAGCTTCACGGCAATGGTACCTTAAGTTTAATGATACTGTTGTTTCTTTTGGATTTAAAGAAAACATCGTTGATCGATGTATATATCTGAAGATCAGTGGGAGCAAGTTTATATTATTGATTCTGTATGTTGATGATATTTTGCTGGCAACTAATGATTTTGGTCTTTTAAATGAGACTAAGAAGTTTCTCTCTAGTAACTTTGAAATGAAAGATATGGGCGAGACAGCTTATGTGATAGGAATAGAAATATTCCGTGATAGATCACAAGGACTGTTAGGTTTGTCTCAGAAAGCATATATTAATAGAGTTCTAGAGAGATTCAGAATGGAAAACTGCTCATCATCTCCAGTTCCAATTCAGAAAGGAGATAAATTTAGTCTCATGCAATGTCCTAAAAGTGAATTGGAACGAAAAGAAATGGATGCAATTCCGTATGCATCATTAGTTGGGAGTTTAATGTATGCTCAGACTTGTACGAGACCAGATATTAGCTTTGCAGTTGGGATGTTGGGTAGATACCAAAGTAATCCCGGTATGGATCATTGGAAAGCTGCAAAGAAAGTTCTGAGATATTTGCAAGGAACTAAAGGTCACATGCTTACTTATAGAAGGTCTAACAACCTTGAAGTGATTGGATACACAGATTCAGATTTTGCAGGATGCGTAGACACAAGAAAGTCTACATGTGGTTACCTGTATCTTTTAGCTGAAGGAGCTATATCATGGAAAAGTGCGAAGCAGATTGTAATAGCTGCGTCCACTATGGAAGCTGAATTTGTGGCATGCTTTGAAGCCACAATTCAGGCTAAATGGCTACGGAACTTTATTTCAGGGCTTGGATTGGTCGACAATATTGAAAAGCCGCTGAAAATTTATTGTGATAATTCCGCAGCAGTCTTCTTTTCTAAAAACGACAAGTATTCCAAAGGTGCTAAAAATATGGAATTAAAGTACTTTGCCGTTAAAGAAGAGGTTCAGAAACAAAGAGTGTTTATAGAGCATATTAGCACCGATCTTATGATAGCTGATCCCTTGACGAAGGGATTACCGCCCAAGACATTTACTGGTCATGTATGTAGAATGGGCATTATGTCAGCTAATGAATGATGACAATTATTGTTATGTATTAAGTATTGACACTCTGAGCTCATTAATGAATATATGTTTCTGTTATTGTCTTATTTTCAATTTATGAATGCATGCAAGTATATGTGATGATATTGAAAATGTTTATGGTCCGTTATGAAGACATTATTGTTGGACATAATGTATACTTCCTATTAAAGTATCATGTTAGGAAGAAGAGTCAATTTAGTGGTACATGGAAGGGACTATGCCGACTTGATAGCATACAACCGCCATGACTCATGTTGATTTTATTTCTAATAATGAATTATGATGAGGTCAATGTATGGAACCTTAGCCTAGTAAATGCGCATTATAATGAGTGTTGATTAAATCATGAAGGGACACCTCATGACATGAGCCAAGTGGGAGAATGTAAAACTATTTGCCTCATGTGTAATATTATGTGTCAATTGATTTAATTAATAAAAAGGGCATTATGGTAATTTTGACCATTAAGGGAAGTTACAGAAAAATAACTGTTGATAGGCCAGTTATGTAAACGTTCATAGGGTCAGTTTCTGATAAGGGAGTATCTCACAGAAAATAAAGTTCCTTCTGAGTCTGCCTAGAAAGGTTGTATCCAATCCCTATCAAAGAAGATACAAGAACATGAAGGGTTAAGACTCAGAGAAAGGATTCTACCATCAAAGTTCTTCCGCAATTATGGACAAAGGTATGTTTATGTGAAACTCATAAATTCTGAAGATCCCCTTTCATGTTCTTGAATGTTTATTGTTGAACATGAATTAATGATTAAATGCTTACAGATAGCTACTTGAAGTGCCTCATCCGTGTGTGATTGGCTCAATACATATCGGCCAGTCCATACCGTATTTGGTCTGATCACTTACAATACTTAAAAAAATACTAAAAGTAAATTAAAAAAAACGTAGAAAAAAAATCAAATATGCCTGAATTAAAAAGAAGAAAATAGTAGATTAAGGATAAAAAAATAAAAAAATAAACATCTTTAGTGTTATTATTTGTTTTGGTCCTTAATCTGTATTTTTATTTAAACGTATTTGGTTTTATTTGTAATTTTATTTTTTCTTTTACTTTTAATTTTTTCTGCTACTGTAATAAGTTTCAAACATATTTAATCTTATTTCTTTTTCTTTTTTGACATCCTTCTGTTTTCATTTTTTGTCTTTTTTTTATAAATATTGTAAGTTTCCTTCTATTCATTTTTTTGCGTGCATATACATAAATTCTCTTATTCTAATAAGGGTATAAATTATAATAGCTATAGTAGTTAAGTTTTTTACGGTATTAAAAAAGACTTTGATGGAAAAAATAATACGACATAAGTGATAAAAAAAAAGCATAAGAGTTAAAGTGATTTAAGCAAAATCATAAAGGAGTTTTTAAACTTTTCTCAATATTTTATATGGGTTCATTTTTCTGTAATAAATGCACATAAATTATCTTCATTGAGTCCAAAATGATATCATTTTTGGAAGGAAATCAAGATATTTTTGTAATTTATAATTTATTTTAAGGTTATAATAGTCTTTATCATTATAATTTTTTATCTTTCAATTCAAAACGACGTCACTTTGGAAGTTAATATAAATAACTTATATGCGTTCTCTGTAGAAACATTGAAGTCATTTTATATTGGAGATATACTTATATTCGGTCTTAATTTTTTTTTCTTTTTTTACTTTCAATTTTTTCTGCTACTGCTATAAGTTTCAAACATATTTAATCTTATTTATTTTTTGTTTTTTGTCATCCTTCTATTTTCATTTTTGTTTTTTTTTGTCATATAAGTATATCCTCTTATCTAAGAAGGGTATAATACATAGATTAATTAAGTTTTTGATGGTATTAAGAATGGACTCTGATGGAAAAAAAACCATAAGAAGTAAGTGATTATAAAAAAGCATGTAAGTGAAAGTGATTCAAACAAAACCATAGAAGGATTTGTGAACTTTTCCCATATTTTATAGGAAAAAAAAATTATCCTTTTAAAGGATATAAATTTAAATTTAATGGGTTAAATTTATTATTAATAAATTAATAATTTTGATCCAATAAATTATAACTGTTGATGGACGGAAATCAACGGTTAGGATCTAAAATGATATAAACTTATATCCTTTAAAATGTCATGTTATTCCCTATTTTATATACATATAAACAGAAGGAAATCAATGGGTTTTATTTGTTATTTTATTTCTTCTTTTACTTTTAATTTTTTCTGCTACTGTAATAAGTTTTAAACATATTTAATCTTATTTCTTTTTCTTTTTTGACATCCTTCTGTTTTCATTTTTTGTCTTTTTTTTATAAATATTGTAAGTTACCTTCTATTCAAAAAATTTTATTTTTTATTTGTATAAACTTCTATTCATTTTTTGTGTGCATATACATAAATTCTCTTATTCTAATAAGGGTATAAATTATGGGAAAAACTATTCTTATGTCACAGGACATAAGTTTTCTCTCCTACACACCCTTCGATAACTGTGCCATTTTTTTCTTTTATTTTTTCAGGTGGTGGAGCCCACTAGTTTGTCTCTATGACATGAGATAACTATCTCCTTTAACATGAGATTAATAAAGCCCAAATAAATTATAATAGGTATAGTAGTTAAGTTTTTTACGGTATTAAAAATATAGTTGGATGGAAAAAATAATACGAGATAAGTGATAAAAAAAGCATAAGAGTTAAAGTGATTTAAGCAAAATCATAAAGGAGTTTTTAAACTTTTCTCAATATTTTATATGGGTTCATTTTTCTACGGTAAATGCACATAAATTATCTCCATTGAGTCCAAAATGATATCATTTTTGTAAGGAAATTAAGATATTTTTGTAATTTATAATTTATTTCAAGGTTATAATAGTCTTTATCATTATAATTTTTTAATCTTTCAATTCAAAATGACATCGTTTTGAAAGTTAATATAAATAACTTATATGCGTTCTCTGTATAAACATTGAAGTCATTTTATATTTACTTAGCTTAAGGGAGATATACTTATATTCGGTCTTAATTTTTCTTTTATTTCTTTTTTTACTTTCAATTTTTTCTGCTACTGCTATAGTCTCAAACATATTTAATCTTAATTTTTTTGTCATCCTTCTATTTTCATTTTCATTTTTTTTTGTCGTATAAGTATGTCCTCTTATCTAAGAAGGGTATAATACATAGATTAATTAAGTTTTTGATGGTATTAAGAATGGACTCTGATGGAAAAAAACCATAAGAAGTAAGTGATTCAAACAAAACCATAGAAGGATTTTTGAACTTTTCCCAATATTTTATAGGAAAAAACATCTATCCTCTTAAAGGATATAAACTTATATCATTTTAGATCCTAACCGTTGATTTCCGTCCATCAACGGTTATAATCTATTGGGTTAATTTAATGGGCTAAATTTATTATTAATAAATTAATAATTTTGATCCAATAAATTATAACTGTTGATGGACGGAAATCAACGGTTAGGATTTAAAATGATATAAACTTATATCCATGACAGATGTTATTCCCTATTTTATATACATATATTTTTTTTGGTAGATATTCCCTATTTTATATTTACTTAGCTCAAGGGAGGGTACAACTTATATTTACGTTAATTTTCTGAAGTGTTACCAATAATCCCCACAAGAACAAATACCCTCACTAAAGTGGTGAAAGCGGTGACAATCTCTCAAAATTATCAACCTTCCAACAATCTTGGATATGTGCTTGATGGCATTATGACAGTCCTGACAAACACGCAAGTTTTTCATGACACGAATTGGTCTGCCAGCTGGTATAGTCAGAATTCCAAACGCTACAGCCAATTTCTCACTGTGATGCTTGAGCATTTGCGCTTTCTCCTCCACTTCTACGTCATGCAAAACCAACTTTGTTGAAGAAACATACCCCTTACGCTTCATTTTTAGATCTAGCTCTTCTATGAAGGCATATATTCTATCTTTTTCTGGGTGGAAACAATCCCCAACAGTGAATATATGAATCTTGTTTTGTACCTCAACCCAACTATACCCAGGTAGTTTCTGAATACCAGCATTCCTCATCTTTAATCTCATCTTACCAACATCAACCCATCTGCCTGAAGTTGCGTATAGATTTGAAAGGAGGACATACATTCCCGAGTTATGAGGTTCCAACTTAAAAACCATCTCAGCAGCCTTCTCACCAACTTCAATATTGCCATGAATACAACTTGCACCTAGTAGGGCTCCCCATGTTGCAGCATCTGGCTCAAAAGGCATGTTTCTCATTAAGTTTTGTGCTTCTTGTAGGCGGCCAGCTCTACCAAGAAGATCGATCATGCAAGAATAATGTCTTGAATTTGGTGTTATACCATAATCCTTATTCATAGAATAAAAATATTCAGTTCCCCTCTCTGTCAAGCCAGTATGACTGCAAGCCGACAGAACACCAGCCTGAAACATGATCAGAAGAAGAATAAGCAGAATAATGTTACTCGTAGGAAAGTCTCAAAAGAGATGTTATTGCATTGCGGGTAAAACTGTATCATTATGAATGCCTCATTCCTAATTTATTTTCTGATGCTTTATGATTATGATTACATTTGTTAACAAGACAAGTAGGAAACCACATTAGCAACAATTAGCCCATTTGCACCTATGGAAAGAAAATTTTGCTGAAAGATAGGGATAACTTTAGAAATGAGGATACCAAATAGAGGAGGAAAACAAAGTGTAAACTGCATGACTCTTATCCATGCAGGGACGACCTATGTGACCACTTATGAGATAAATAAAGCTAAATGGTTTGCTAACACATTTGAGATATCCTTAGCAGTTGAATTTCTTGCCTGCATTTGGCCCATGGAGTATTTTAACTGAATTTTCCTATCAACGCTGAATATATAGACAAAGAAAGGCAAAGTAAAGACTCAAGAGACGGGCCTGGAAAGAAGTTGCAGGCACACAGCCTATTTGTATAAACTAAATGGTGGAGGAGAGGGAAGCTCATAAAATTATGGTATACTTTCCATTTCTCTTGCTCCATATGCATTTTTTATTATTGTTATTATTTAATTTACAAAGCATACAGCACCACATACGATTCATAGCTAAATAAGGGAATTCAACTTTTCCAACAAAATATCAGACAAGTGGTGGGGCGGAGCTATCTTGCGCTACCAAAGCCAACAAAATTGTATCAAAATGGTATCTACCATAGCCTAATTGTATCCTCTAGCTTATTCTAGCCAGCAACATAATTATTCAGTAATAATCTATACCAGTTACTCAGGTTAATGACATTCTTAACACCATATATTATGGTGGTGTCGATTTCCTTTGGACACATGACAAAGTAACGACAAAAAGTAAATTACCAGGATGAAAATAAAAAGATCAGAAAAGAATAAGTTTTGTTCCCTTTATGGAAATTGTATTCAGACTGGATTGAGAGACTCGATATTAGCAACGCAGTCATTTCCTTATGAGATTGGTTTGATCACACTAACCAGGAAACTTTTAATCAGGAAATTAAGTCATAAACCGGCTATGTCTAAAATAAAATATAATATAATGAAGTGACTTATGAAGCACTAAAGAGAGCAACACAACCAGATAATGAGTAGCTATTCATGCATATGAAATGTATAAAATATTTACCATGGTAATCTCATCGGGTTTAACACCTGCTGTCTTCATTGACTCAAATACCATTAAAGCTTGTCTACCAAATCCATGCCTAGCATAACCAGCTAACATAGTGTTCCAAGAGATTATATCTTTCTGTTGTATTCCTTCAAACACATCATAAGCTTCATCTATGCTGCCACATTTACAATACATTCCAAGAAGTGCATTCCCCACCACTAAACACCCGTTCTCATACCCTGTCTTTAACACCTGCCCGTGAACTTGTTTCCCTAATTCCAGAGCAGCAATATCAGCACATATGCTTAAAGCACAACAAAAGGTAGGCCTATTAAAACTTTCTCCATTTCGTTTCATCTCCACAAGCATGTTGAAAGCCTCTTCATAATAACCAGTCTGAGCATAATTAGCAATAATAGCCGCCCAAGATACACAATCACGCTGAGGCATCATATTAAACAATTTCCTTGCTTGAGCTGTATCACCATTCTGACCATAGCCGCTTATCATGATATTCCACGAGCCTGTATTCCGACAAGGCATTGCCCCAAACAAATCCCTTGCCAAGTCCATTTTCTTGTATTGCACATAACCGGCAATCATTGCATTGTATGATATCTCTGTTTTTTCTGGCATTTCATCGAAAATTCTTCTTGCTTCACCCAACATCCCATTCAGCACATATGCATGGATCATTGCTGTCCATGTGAAAACATCCCGTGACGGAGACTCCTCAAACAATCTCCTAGCTTGAGACACATCTCCATCATGGGCATAACCTGAAATCATGGTATTCCAGGAAATTACATCCCTAACAGGCATTTGGTCAAAAAGCTGCCTAGCATTACCTAACATCTTCCTCTTCACATACCCACCCATCAAACAATTCCAAGAAATCAATTCCCAGTCTGATTTTGAATTAAACAGCCGACGAGCCTCCTCAAGTCTCCCATTTTGAACATATGTTGCAAGCAAACCATTCCAGGAGATGGAGTTCTTATCAGGCATCTCATCAAAGACCTTCTTTGCCTCGTTAATGTACCCATTCCGGACATAGCCGGACAACATTGCATTCCACGAAACAACATCCTTTTCGGGCATTAAATCAAACAACTTGCGGGCCTCACCAAGTCTGCAGTTCTTGACATATCCAGTAAGCATCACATTCCAAGAAAACAAGTCCCTTTCAGGCATTTTTTCAAACAGGTCCCTTGCACGATTGAACTTGTCGTTCCTCAAGTAGCCAGATATCATGACATTGTAGGATACAGAGTTTCGACGAGGCATGACATCGAAGACACTGAGAGCCAAGTCGCAGTGGCCATTGCGCATGTGGGTAGAAATAGCCTTGTTGCATTTGGCAATGTTTGGGTCTTTGATTTGGGGTTTTGGATATGACCATGAATACCTCGGTGGTTGAACTTGAAAGCTGCAGCTACGAAACTGTCTCAAGTTATAGTTCCGGCGCATGGTTTGTTATGTCAAATGGAGTTTCTTCCAAGTGCAGCTCATCATCACACTGCGGAGCCCAATAAAGAAATTACTGAAATAATTAACAGTTTTTGGGAGGATCACACTTTGGTTCGGCTTGAGTTGATGTAATGCGTTTGCAACAACTTACGTTTAAACACTCGTTGTTAAATTTATTTTTCATTACCTACTAGTTTTTAATATATGTTATGTTAGAGTGGAAAAAGATTATGATTCAAGGGTCCCTACATTTGGTGTATGACCATATTCTTAGATATTACTCGTCTTTCATGTGGAGGAGACACTAAAAATTAAAAAATAATTAAAATTACTGTTAGGTAATGTTAATTGTCAATTAAAATTAATTTTATACTTTTATTGGGCATGCTGCTTCTGCCTGTATGAGATTTGCATTTATCATTTAACATGACATAATAAATTTTCGTACAAACACACACACACACAACATTTTGTGGGGTCTACATTTTTTAAAGAAAAAAAGAAAATCACGGCACGCAAAACGAATCTTTATAATATTACACAATCATTTTTCCTACAACACAATTCTTATAAAACCCTTTAAGTATATCATACATTCTCTAAATAAAAAAATATAAATTCATATAATAATTTAAAGAGGAAGGATATTCTTACTACCAAAATCCTCTACTACCATCTCACTACCTATCTAATCACCATTGGATCAACTTTTTCTCTTTTTTTCAAAAACTTTTTAGCATTCTCTCTCTTTGATTCAATGGTGATTAGATAGGTAGTAAGTTAGTAGTAGAAAATCTTGGTAGTTAGAATATCCTTCCTCTAAATTAAAATGTTCTAAAAAATATTATATCAATAATTTATTCATTGATCCAATCAAACATTTTAATTTATTCATTTAAAATGTTCTAAATTGAAATAAGATAATTTTTTTTTATTTCTCCATCACTTTATTAATTATCCGATTAATTCGATTAGAGCTTAGTCGGATCTTTACAGAAGGTGAATCTTTCAATAACATTTTCTTCAACTTAAGACCTATGGTTAAGGAAATAAACTCTTTATGTAAATCCCTAAAAAAATATTTTGAACTTATGAGTTAAAAAAAATTAAAACATATTGTTATTGAATTATTACATGTGAATGCTATTATTTTGTATTTCTTTTAATAAACTTTTGATGATCATCCATAGATACCACTCAGAACATATAATGTAAGACCATGTGAATTGTTGATTTTTTTTTTTGGGGCTACGGACTCTTAATGAAATAAAATTCTTAAAAGTAAAACCAGTGAAATAAAATTAATTTTACTCCTCTCCCTTGTCCTCCTGTATATAATTCTTAATCTTAATTGTACAGATTCGAAATGAGAAAGTTAGAAGGTACCTAAGTAGCATGCAAAAAAAGCAAAAGGTTCCATTCTCCCAGAAATTTCCAAATGGAGATCCATTGGCTCTTCATTTACTGGAGCGCCTACTTGCATTTGATCCTAAAGACCGTCCAACAGCTGAAGAGGTTGATCTTCTCTCACCCTACATATAATTAACAAAGAGGGAGGATATTCTTACTACTAAAATTTTCTATTATCAATTTATTACCTATCTAATTATCATTGGATCAAAGAGAGAGAATGCTAAAAAGTTTTTGAAAAAAGAGAAAATGTTGATCCAATGGTGATTAGATAGGTAGTAAGTTGATAGTAGAAAATTTTGATAGTAAGAATATCCCTCCTCATTAACAAAAGGGAAACTTCACTGATAATTACCAAAGGGGAGATTTGATTATTTCTGTTATGGTTGTGATATCATGCATTAGCTCATCCTTACTTCCATGGTTTGTCAAACATGGATTGTGAACCATCCACTCAACCAACCCATTTCAAAACTTGAGTTTTAGTTTGAGATAAGGAAATTGACCAAAGAAAAATGTTAAAGAGAGTTGATTTATCGAGAGGCATGGCCATACATTTTTGTCACTCTACTTCAATTTATTGTCTTCTCTGGGTAATAATTATATGGGTTATATTAATCTCATATTGAAGGAGATAAATTATCTTACGTCATAGAGATAAATTTCTGGGCTCCATCATCTAAAAAAAAGATGGCACAATTATCGAAGGGTGTGTAGGAGAGAGATTTATAACATGTAGCATAAGAGTAGTTTTTCCCTAATTATATGTATTGAAATAAACAGATTTTGGAGTATCATCCCCAGATGCTCCAGGAATATCTTCGTGGTGGAGATCAAACCAGCTTCATGTATCCAAGGTAGATGTGCTTTTATGCTTGACACTTTATTGAATGCTCGATGCATATATCAAACCAGATGTGCATCGACCACCTGTCTGTTTTGTCACAAGGCATAGTCTTTCATTATTGAAATAAGATATTAAGCCAGCTTCTACTGTATGGCTTTCACAATACCTAATTTTATTAGGTCCCTTCGGCCGAAAAACATAACTAATTTTTAAATGAATGTTTAGGGTGATGGTTTAGAGAAATGCATACCATAGTCATAGTTACCCACACTAAAATTACGAGGCCTACAATACACATTAACAATATGTTTATAATTATTACTATTCTAAAAATTTAACCTGAAATGATTTAATCCAATTCGACTTAACTCGGTACGGGCTATTCGGTAACTAGTGATATTGACCCAAACCTAATCATAATTAACTATTATAAATGTGTTTAGTGTTTGTCATTTTAAATGACATAAGTTATGTCATTTTAGGAGAGCGATAAACACATAAAAATTGAAATCATGACGGAGAGAAAATGGATGATTTTTTTAATTTAAAATTTAAATAAATTTTTTTCTGTATCTATCTCTCTCCTAAAAGGACAGAGTGTTATATCATTCAAAATGACAAACACTTTTCCCATTATAAATAAAGGGTTTACATTTATCTTTTAACATGACCACACAAAGTTTCCTACACACAATATTTTGTGGGACCCGCATGTTTTGGAAAAAAAAATACGGCACGCAAAACGAATCTCTATAACATTACACAATCACTTTTCCTACAACATAACTATTATAAAACCCTATAAATAATTAAAGAAAAAAATATTTCTGCAGTTAATGCAGATAAGTTATCTGCATTTATTTCAAAAATGACGTCGTTTTCGTATTGAAATCTTAAAAAAATTTAAATATAAAGACTATTATAACCCTGAAATAAATTAAAATTATAAAAACACCATGATTTCTGTCCCAAATTGACGTCGTATTAGGTTCATTGTAGATAACTTATCTGCAGTAACTGCAGAAAAAGCGAACCCTTTTATTTAATATTAATGTTCATTGAAACAATGATTTCTAACCCAAAATAACATCATTTCGATTAACATTAAATAAAATTATGTAAAGTAAGTTTAAAAAGAATAAACCCTTACTTAAAACATCTTCGTTAATCTTAATTGTATTTAAGCCGATAAGAACTAATTTCTAACACAAATAACTTAAAAAGAAAAAAAAAACTAAAGTTAAAAGATCAAATCATGTAATATTATTTTAATTTAATCATTAATCTAACAATATATGTTGGAATAAAAAAAAAATTAAGTTTGACTTTACAATAAATTATAACTGTTGATGGATGAAAATCAAATGTTATAATCTAAAATATCACAAAATTATATTTTTTAAAAGGATAAA
>JAVKPL010000661.1:0-15401 GCA_032173675.1 Gastrolobium villosum
GGAGGACTTTTATCGTATTCTAAACTGAACGGGAGTAGTACTGGATCTTTTTATATTAAAAACTTAGATGACCATGTGAAATTTTTGTGTTTAATTTTTTTTCTTACATGCATTAAATAATTGAGGTTCAATTATAATTTGTCAATATTAATGAAGAAAGAGTAAAATTTTCACATGACCCTTTTATGTGGATTTTTAACATGAGATTATCCATTCTGAAACTTTAAGATAAACCATTTTATTTTTTCCGTGTGACTGTGTTAGAACATAGTAAAAGAATAGTGAGAGTTCGAGTCTGGAAAAAAAGGATTTGAGAGAGCCATTCCAAATGGTCCGATAGTGTTCGATGGGGATTAGACTTCAGTTATGGCAGGAGGATACCTTTGAATTTATTCAAAAAAAATAAAAAAGTAGTGACAACTTTGGATGACCATGCAAATTTAGCAATTAATGAAGTGGTAGCTGGCGCTGCAAAATTCCATCGCATATTCACATCGGAGCTGTTTCTGTAAGCATCATGCATGGCATAAATTTTCTTTCTTAATTATTATGGGGCCCTCCATTTCTAACCACAATTAAATTTGACATTTAAACTCAATCAAACACCTCCTCCTCTTTCCTCTCTGCTTCCTTATCTCTTCAAATCCACTATATAACCCTGTATTCGCTCAACATAACAAAAACAAAATCACCCTCTTTGTTATTTGCTGTTGTATATGCATGCTTCCCTTGTATACTTGTACCTCTTTCCTTCATATAGAACTTCTATAAACATCAAACATACATATATATATGTTCGTGGAGATTAGGATTCAGAAGAGATAGAGATGAGTACTGACAGAGCAAGGAGTCCGAGGTTGGAATTGCGGCTGAACTTGTCCCCGCCACGTGACCCATCATTGGAGTTGTCGACTTCATCATCAGCATGTACTTATTCATCATCGGAGGGCTCATGCGTGTCTTCAGAGGCTGATGAAGAAGAGACAAGGGTCATGCTTCTCTTAGGTTGTCTTCGATGCCTTATGTATGTTATGTTATCAAAGGCTGATCCCATTCCCAAATGCCCCAAGTGTAAAAGTACTGTCTTGCTTGACTTCCTTAATAACAAGCCAAACACCAACAACACTAGCACCCATGAAGATTAAAGTTCTTGTATTTTCCCTATTCTATTTTCCATTCATAGTTAATTAATTAATTAATATTTTCCTCTTCGATTTTCTTCTTGTCATCGACCAGATTTGATTGCGTGCAATCCAAAGGCAAAGGCAACATTTAAAATTTGGGCTAACTCGATCGGTTCTCTAGATGGTGTTTGGATATCTAATAATGGGCCAAGGGATGAGATTGAATGGAATAAAATTATTACACCATTGTTTAATTAGATATTTTATGACAAAACATAGTAAGGTTTTCATTTTATATTGTTTAGGGTTTAGAATGAATGGGAAAAAGGTTTCTAAAATTACTTTAGATAACTTTATCTGTTTTTTACTATTTTAATTATGTCTTACAGATAAGACATTGTTATAATAATAATTTTTTCTTTCTTTCCGCCATATCAGCCGACAATGTTTGAAGAGGGAGGAAAAAATATATTATTATAACTATGTCTTAAAGTAAGACATAGTTAAAATGGTGAAAAGAAAATAATTTATCAAAAGTAACTTTAAAAAAAATAATTAACCCTTTCAGAATTAGACAAAATGATAACAAAATTAGTGAATAATAAAATGAATAAGTCAATTCCAGTCCATCTCACCAGGTCTTAGTTAATGAATAATAAGTTGAATAATAAGGGATGAGATGGAATAAACTAAAACTACCACTCTATTGTATTGGGTGAAATGGAATGGAAGAGATTTCATTAGGTTTTATACTCGTGTTCTATACAATCCAAAAAATGTCACCATTTCATTCTAATCTCTCCTATATATATATATATATATATATATATATATATATATATATATATGAGGTATGATTTGCGTGCAATTTTTTTTTTTCTTTTTTCTAAGTGTGAGACCCACCAGTGTCAAATTTGAAGTTTGATACAAATTCATATTCTTCCTGGAGAATATAGAGCCGTTGGATCATGTCCTATATATATATATATATATATATATATATATATATATATTTGATTTGTAATCATGTAACATGACCACAAAAAATTTCCTACACACACAACATTTTTTTGATCTAACGGCTCTCATAACACAATGAGGTGTTAAACTTTAAATTTAAAACCCATATATATATATATATATATATATATATATATATATATATATATATATATGGTTAATTAAAACATTATCAAAATACGAACCTGCAATGAAAGCGAAAATCTAAAGCAGATAATTTCTACATATTTAACTTGGTTACAGGTATATGACCAAGTTAAAGGAAGCTTCTGACAAATGCTTAAAGGAGTAGGAGGCATTTGGGAGATTCCAGCTTATGATCACGGTGTGGTTATCTTACGGAGGATTTGTGTTCACATTTTTAGAGACAATTATTCTGGTTAAAGATGTTGAGCCGTCACCAAGTTAATATCTTTTTTAATTCCCCTTTGCAGGTCTGGTTGAATGCCAACTTAAGCAAGAAAAATGCCATCTCCCTTGTAGCTGAACTTTGAGGGGCACTTCTTGGTCTTAAGCTGGCTTTGAGTCGTGGTTACAGGGAGGTTAATTTGGCTTGAAGGTGACTCCTCCACTCTGGTTAACCTCTTGTTAAGGGGGTGTTTGTTTCAATATGGTGCAGAGAATTCAATGTTGAAATATATAAAACCATTAATACAATCATTAATTGTTGAATTGATTCTTTACATTGTATCAGAGCATTGGTGTACTGGGTTCGAACCTCACTGCCCCCACTTTCTTTCTAGTGAAATTTTTTTGTTCGCACAAGAAGGCGAAGGTGGGTATGTGCATTGTCCACCCTTCAAGCCTAATGGGCTCTCGTGTGAGGGGACATGTTGAAATATATAAAACCATTAATATAATCTCACCCAAAAAATTAAGCTTTTGGTTGAATTGATTCTTTACATTCAATCTTTTATTCATCGCCCTTGGTCTGTTAGAATCTCCCATACTCATAGGGAAGACAATTTTGTTGCCGATTTGCTAACCAACATGGTTAATTAATAATTAGTATTTATGTTACAATTTGACTTTTGTATAATTTGCTTTCTCTCGTGGCCTAATGACCTGACCGAACCGGTGTTTTTGTTTTTAGGATGGAGTCAAGTGGGGTCCGCCAATTTTTCACAAGCAGGACATAGATACGTCGTATCTAAATTTAGGCAAGGTTTTCATGTGGAAAACGAGTTATCAACTACTTCTACTTGGCCGCTGTTTTTTTCTATAGTAATATTAGCATAATTTCTGTAATGGACTGCTGGCACGCGAAAATCCTGATATGCCTTCTTTTTCCCCCTACAATCATACCAACTGTGTACGTAAAGGAGTGCAATATCTATTAGACTATAATATATTATTTTCGGAGTTAAAAGCACACAAGAATCCAATTTCTTCCATTCAATAATTAAGAAGAATAAAGAACATTTTAATTTGGAAAAAGTTCAAAAAGTATACTTTGCAGTGTTAGATATCCACTGTCCATATTTAGGGGGAGTAATAAGTTTTACTGTTGTAACAAGTTTGGTTTTACTGTTTTCTTTACTCATTTACTTATTTTGTCTTGGGTTGGTTAAGTTAACGATAGTCAAGTTAGTTTAGTCACTTCGTGAGACTTCTAGAAATACTACTGTTTTTCGACTTTTCTCTTTTGTAACCTTCGATGACAGAAATTTTTTTTTTTTTTTTTTTTTTTGCTGTTCTTTATTGTTCTGATGATGCAAGAATGAAAGAACTATATTTCAATGTTATAAGACTATATGATTTTTATTTTATTTTTTGGTAGACTATATGATTTTAGTAAACTAAATATAGTATATTTGCATTGCCTGCATGTGATACTCGAACATTGAATTTGACGCATCTTTCTATTGTTTATGGTCAAATATACACGTTTATGTAATTAACTCCGCTTATATGTGCTTGCATGCATGGTCTGTCCTAAGTCAGGATAAAGGAGGAGGGTTGGCGTCAGGTTTTGCGAACCGGCCGTAAAAAATAGCTATATTTTTATGTGATGAACCTATATAATTTTTCGTTGGGGCGTACCCTTCATAGCAACGCGTTGCATCGGGCCCCGGGTGTAGCGAAAAATGGGCTAGGGTCCTTGCCACAAGACAAGGCGCTACATCGGGCCCGGGGTGTAGTGAAAAGCGGGCTAGGGTCCTTGCCCCAAGGCAAGGCGCCAGGTCTTCACCCGGATTTGGTAAGAATTATGTCAGGGTCCCAACACGCAGATGGGCGAGCGTGGCGGGCAAGCACAGCCCAGGGGTTAAGGATGAGATTGGGCAGCTGGAACATAGGAACCTTAACGGGTAAATTGAGGGAGTTGGCAGATGTTTTTACTAGAAGGAAAGTGAATATTATTTTTTTGCAAGAAACTAAGTGGGCTGGAGAAAAGGCCAAGGAAGTGGATGGAACTGGTTTCAAGTTATGGTACACAGGTACTAACAAGAGTCGAAATGGTGTTGGAATTATGATCGATAAAAGTTTCAGAGATAAAGTTGTGGATGTCAAAAGGAAAGGCGACAGGATTATTCTGGTTAAGCTTGCTGTGGGTGATTTAATCCTGAATATCCTCAGTGTGTATGCACCCCAAGTTGGATTGCAACCAACTGACAAAAGCCAATTTTGGGAAGACTTGGAGGAGGTTTTAAGGGGAATACCTCGAGAGGAGAAGATTTTCTTAGGAGGAGATCTAAATGGTCATGTTGGTAAAAGCAATGGAGGTTTTGATAGAATCCATGGAGGTTTTGGTTATTGGACGAGAAACGAGACTGAAGAAGATATCTTGAATGTTGCACTAGCCTACGATTTGATGTTAGTGAACACCTTTTTTCAAAAAAAGGAGTCACACCTAATCACTTATCAGAGTGGCCAAAATCGTAGTCAGATTGATTTCTTTCTGGCTAGAAGAGAAGATAGAACTTCTTGTGTCGACTGTAAGGTCTACCCTGGAGAGTGTGTCACTACGCAACATAAGCTGGTAGTCTTGGATGTTCGGTTCAACAAAGTACTTACAATGAAGAAGAGGGCTCAGGACCCAAGGATAAGGTGGTGGAAGCTTAAGGAAGGAAAAGAGAGAGAGAGTTCAATGAAAGAATGTTGCACGATGGACCTTGGGAGTTTGATGTAGAAGTAAATGCAATATGGAATGAGATGGCTAAGTGTATTCAAAATTTGGGAAGGAGGGTGTTGGGAGAAAGTAAAGGAAATGGATTTCATACAAAGGAAACATGGTGGCGGAATGGAGAGGTGCAAGAGGAAATTAAACATAAGAAGGAGTGCTTTAGATCTTTGCATAAAAGTCCCAGTGAAGAGAACTTGCAAAAGTTTAGATTGGCGAGAAAAAATGCAAAGAAAGCAGCGCGAGAAGCTAGGGGCAAGGTTTTCGACGAGTTGTATAAAAATCTTGGGAGTAAGGATGGTGAAAGAGGTATTTATAAACTTGCAAAGATAAGGGATAAGAAAAGTAAAGACCTCTTAGATGCATCAAGGATGAAAATCAAAAACTTCTGATGAGAGATGAAGATGTAAATGAAAGATGGTTGAACTACTTTAACAAGTTGTTTAATGGGGATGGAGATACAAGCGAGGTGGACTTGGAGGACGCGTATGATGATATGAATAGAAGATTTGTACGCATAATTAATACACATGAAGTTAAGGAGGCTTTAAAGAGGATGAAAACTAATAAAGCCTTGGGGCCTGATGGTGTCCCTATTGAAGTGTGGAGAGGCCTAGGGGATGTGGCAATAAAATGGTTGACCAATCTTTTCAATAAGATTCTCCTGACAAATAAGATGTCTGATGCTTTGAGGAAAAGTATGATTGTGCCTATCTACAAAAACAAGGGAGATATACAGAATTGTTCAAACTATAGAGGCATTAAGCTAATGAGCCATACTATGAAGTTGTGGGAGAGGGTTATTGAACATCGTTTGAGGAGAGATACCAAGGTTTCTGTAAATCAATTTGGATTTATGCCAGGAAGATGTACCATGGAAGCCATTTTCTTGACGCGACAACTTATGGAAAGATACCGAGAAAAGAAGAAGGACTTGCATATGGTGTTCATAGACCTTGAGAAAGCATACGATAGGGTTCCAAGGAAAGTTTTATGGTGGGTTCTGGAGAAGAAAACGGTTCCATCAAAGTATGTAAAGGCAATCCAGGATATGTATGATGGGGCTACTACATGTGTAAAAGCTTGTAACGGAACATCAAGTTATTTTTCTATCACGGTTGGTGTACACCAAGGGTCGGCTCTAAGTCCTTATCTTTTTGCCTTAGTTATGGATGAACTAACAAAAGATATTCAAGAGAAAGTGTCATGGTGTATGCTTTTTGCATACGATATTGTGCTTATTGATGAGAGCAAGGAGGGTGTTAATAGAAAACTTGAATTGTGGAAAAGCACATTGGAATCCAAAGGATTCACATTAAGTCGAAGCAAGACTGAGTATCTGAAGTGTGAGTTCTCTCTGGTACGAGATGGGGACCAGGAGCCCGTGCATTTAATTGGTCAAGAGGTACCCAAAAAAGATGCTTTTAAATACTTGGGCTCCATTTTACAAAAAGGTGGAGAGATTGATGAGGATGTTAATCATAGAATCAGAGCAGGGTGGATGAAATGGCGCAGTGCATCTGGGTTTTTGTGTGACCGCAAAATCCCCCTTAAGTTAAAAGGAAAATTCTATAAAACGGCAGTAAGACCGGCAATGCTATATGGAGCGGAATGCTGGCCAGCACATAGGTAACATGAGCATAAGATGGGAGTAGCAGAGATGAGGATGTTAAGGTGGATGTGTGGTTACACAAAGATGGATAAGATAAGAAATGAAGATATTCGACGAAAGGTCGGAGTAGTACCGGTTGCTGAGAAGATGAGAGAACATAGATTGAGGTGGTTTGGGCACGTGATGAGAAGGCCCCTGGATGCTCTTGTAAGAACAGAAGTTTGTTACCAAGAGCTCAACACAAAAAGAGGCAGAGGTCGGCCGAAACTTACTTGGGGGAATGTAGTAAAACAAGATTTAATGGAGTGAGATATAGATTGGCGGACGGTGTGTCTTAGAACGGAATGGAGAAAAGGTATAAGTATGGTGGAGGGTTAGACCCATGGTTATTCCTATGTTCCATATGGTCCCTTTTTAGTCATTTTCCCCTTCATTTCCCCTACTTCTTCTTGTCCCTTTCTTTTTCACTTTTATTTATTTATATATATATATATATATATATATATATATATATTATTTTTTTTATTTTTTTAATAATTTTATATCTTTCTTGTGGGTTCATCTACCACCGATCCTAATTAATTTGGGATAAAGATAATGTTGATGTTGACGTTGATACACGTTTATCTAATTCAGTTCCAATAGGATATGAACCTTTGAATTTAAAAATAAAGTAGAGATACATGAATTTTTTATTTTTTATTCATTTCTAATTCTCCCCACACGTCAGTTGTCTGTCTTCAAATTTTCCTCTCTAAAAAAGTCAATAAACACGGTACCTCTGCATTTGGGGCACTTTGAATCTACCTCTGATAACATGACAAAATGAAGCGTCGAGGACAACCAACGAGAGCCATAGCCTTTGTTTCTTGGGCTTTTGCATACTGCACATTCTCTTCAGTCTCCGGGGACACTTGTGTCCTCAGTCGTTGAAAACAGAGACAGAGAGGTATGACCAATCATTTTCAATTTTTCATTTTAATCTACGCACAAAGCAAGTCATAAAGTGAAATTTTTGAATGAAAACCAGAAACAGATATAAAATTGCCTTAGGAAGGTAAGTTGAACTAAAGCAAAAATTTTCTAAAGGAGGAGGCTTTTGAAGAAAAAACAAAAATCTCTTATAGCAATATAAAAATGGTCTTAATTACAGAACACCAAAATGTTATTTTGATAAGGGTGTTACATTAAGGGGGCGTTTGGTTGGAGAGAAATTTTATGAAAACTAGGGAAATGTAATTGATAGGGAAATGGTTGGAAATTGAGTTAGATAGGAAAATGTAAAAAAAGTTGTTTGGTTGGGAAAAATTTTACTGGGGAAATTAAGTAAATTTATAATGTCCATGTTTGGATGTAAGTAGAATATAGATGGGAAAGAAGGTTGGAAGTTACAAAAATAACCCTGTATTAATTTTCAATAACACAAGACTCCTTTATCCGTAAGGTGGCCTCGTTAAAAAAGTCTTCCCTTCCAACGAGGGTTCCAGTAGCACAGAAAAAGGGAAGTTGGCAAGGAGCATTTGTTCCAACCTGTTCAGCAATTGGAATTCATCTTTCGTCATTTCCGTTCAGCAACCATGAGAAAAGTGAGTTAGAGTTCGTGATTTCTGCACCGGTTGTAGACGTTAGGGTTGGTGTTCCAACCTGCCATCGATGGGAGAGAAAGGAAATGTTATAACCTTTGATGGCTGTAGAAAAAATCAATTTTTAGAGCACAAGAGGTATGGTTATCGCTCCTTCTTGTATTTGGTTATGGTGACAGAGATCAGAGACAAAAAACCAGGAGACAGAGATCAATGATTCAGGTCCGATTCGGTGCTCTTCTTCCGGTCGACAACCACCACGCAATGATGCTTTCTTCCGGTAGCCGTGTAAAAAGATGCTCTTCAACCAAGCCAAGGAAGACCGCGACTGCAGACCACACAAGGAAGAAAAAGTGCTATCATCTATCTATCTAATGGGTATCAGAGGGAGGGTATCAGAGGGAGGGTATAATGGGTGTAAGAAGGTTTTCTTCAACAGTGATTTAACAAGCATTTTGCAAAAAAACACCTCTGAAAATGGATTCTAAACAGTACCAAAAGATGGGTTTCCATCGTGAAAGCAAAAACCAAGGGAAATGGGATGCATGGCTTTTTGACAAAATCCAATCCACCAAACTAAGGTTTTCTGAAATCCTAATCTCATTTGCATAGGAAACTTCATTTGCACCTTCAACCAAACGCCACCTAAAGGGATAGTTGAGGACAAGGCATTGGGTTTTCCATGGGTCAGGCAGGTCTACGAGAGGCATATCGCAGCGGCTGAACCATTTATGGGCAAATGCCAGCAACTGCAATCATAAATTTATAGATTTTCAGTTTTACTTTTTTTACTTTTTTTTTTTTTTTTTTTGCAGATTCTTATTTGTCTCTTGATTCAATATATATATTATGAGTAAATATTCTTTTAAATCCCTATTAAAAAATATGATCCCCATTTTAGTCTCTTACAAAAAAATATGAGTCTCGAGGTCTCTAAAAAATTTAAAGTGGATTAATTTAATTAAAATTGTGGTTTCTCAAAAATTCAAAAAAGACCAAAATGGGTCCACTCTGAATTTCATAGGGACCATGTGACTAATTTTTTTTATAATGAATTAAAGTGGGGATCGAAAAAAATTTTTAGGGACCAAAAATAATATTTATTCTTATATTAGATTATGAGCGGGTTGATTTAAACTTTCTTTAAAAAAAAATCAGGAACCCCCGCCACTAAATGTGCAGACATACATTTTTTTTCCTGGGTCCACCACTGGGCATATGACAAGAGATTACTATCAATAGGCTAAGCTAGTACAATCATAGGTCAGACATCACGTCTCAACTCAAAATCTTAAGATATTGAATTCATGAGTCTTCTCATTTATATACACTTTACTTAGCTAATTATCAACAAATGTAAAACTCATCGTATTTGAATATTTGGATGGGAAGATGATAGCTGTTTGCGCACTAATCACAATTTGGGTGTTGTAGGTGTTGAGTGAGCCAATAGAGGGTCACGATATGTAAAGAGAGGATTTGAAGAGTGGAATGCTGTGAACAAAGAGATTTTATTCCACTTAAATGTCAAATTTACTTTGCCAGAATTGGGGTTGCTTTGAGAAATTATCCAGAGTTAAAATGTACAAAGGACCACTATAAATTGAATAAATATCAACCACTTACCGAGCCTAATTTAATAGATTGATTTGGTTAAAAGCAATGTCATAATAAAATCATGATACTCTCATGAGTCTCATCCTTTAGTTAGTATACTGTCCAATTGGACATTATCTTCTTATGTAGACTTCTTTTTGCCTCTCTAGACACACATAATGTAGGGTGGAGCGTAATGTTGCTAGTGGTATAAGAACCAAGATAAAAAAGAAAGTCAATTCTATTTGGATTAATTATATTTAAGACAATGTACTTATATGATACCTAATAGAATGATAAGAATTGGAGGAAGTAAAACTTATAAAGACTACTTGAATTTTGAAACTGTAAGGACCAAAAAATATATATCAATTTATAGGACTACAATGTATTTAAATATTTTATTTTATGTTATATATCCTTTGTCTTTCTTATTAATTAAAAGTGTGCAATTTCTGCAATATTATCTCATTCTACTGTATTATTATAATGTAAGAGTAAAATCAATTATATAAAAAAGTAAACTAAAATCTTGATTTCTTGGTTAATTTTTAAACACGGAAAAATAAAAATAGACAAGGGCACTCTTGATTGGCATCAAAGGGGTCAAATTGCCCAAGCGACAGACATGGCAATAAGTATAACAACTTAGGCTCGATGTCCTTTTCCTATTTCCTCTTTGTTATTCTTTTGACTTGTCATTCATTTTGTTGGAATTAAATTATTTTGGTTAATAAATAATTAGTATTCATATAAAAAAAATAATTAGTATTCATATTACAATTTTTTTTTTTTTTAATTAGCTTTCTGTCACGGCCTATTGACCTGACCGAACCGGTGTTTTGTTTTTAGCATGGAGTCAAGTTGGTGGGTCCACTATTTTTTTATAAACATGACTTGATGCATCGTATCTAATTTAGGCAAGGTTTTCATGTGGAAAATGAGCTGTTTTACTTTTTTCTATAGTTATATTAACAGTTTTTTCTGGAATAGATATTGCTGGCACGCGCAAATCTTGATAAGCATTATTTTTTTTCAACAGTTATCCCAACTTAGTACATAAAGAAGTGTAATATCTTAATATTTTATAATCTATTGTTTTCGGAGTTGAAATCGCACAAGAATCCGATTTCTTCCATTCAATTATGGAGAATAAAGAACATTCTAATTTGTAAAATCAAATTAGATAAGATAAACAGAGAATCGAGGGTATGTTTGATTGTGTTATGTTTTTTTTGTTCTTAAAACTATTTTATAGAATAATTATGTAAACAGTTATTTTCTGTATTTTTTCTAGAGTAAAAAACAAAAAATAGAAAACAAAAATAACTCAAATATGTTCTTTAAATTTAATTCTAAAAATAAAAATAATAATTACAGTTTTTAGATTTTTTTTAATAAAATAATCTTTACCAAATGAGTTTTTTTTTCTGAAAATTAAAAAAAATTTAAAAAGAGTAATCAGAACTCTGTTTGACTTCTGTTTTAGAAAATAGTTTTTTAGTTTTCAGAAAAAAAATAAAAAAACTTGTTTGGTAAAATCTATTTTTTAAAAATGTTTTAAAAACCATAACTGTTTTTATATTTTTAAAATCAAATTTAAAGAACATGTCTGAGCTGTTTTTATTTTCTGTTTTAATTTTTAAATTTTAATATATATATATATATATATATATATATAAAACTATTTTCATAACTATTTTATAAAATAATTTAAAAAAAAAAAAAAAACAGAACACAATCGGACCGAATCTCTCGAGTTTCTATATCATTTGTACTGTGGTGTGCCTTTCTATGATGCTGTAAGGTCTTCGTTCAACTTTTACAACTCCATGTAAGGGACGATGCTCTCACGTGCTAGTCACATGTGTTTTTCATGCCCAAATTTCCCTCTCGAGTCTTTAACGTGCTAGCATTTTACACAATTATTAGTCACTAGACTAACACTTAATGATCCGAGTTGACGATTTTATGATGAAGTGTTACAATTAGAAATTTGGGACACTGGTACACATTTAAATGTCACATAATTAAAGTTGATCAGACCAATACAATGGAAATATCTATAATACTATTGTTGTACCATTCACTCAATGCATCTATCTAATAAAAAATGAGGAATAATTGTATGTTTGTATGAAAAGGAGAGAAAATTATATTTTTTATCCAAGTGTCACTTGTTAAATGACAGATGTATATACTACATATGTACAGAAGATGATCTCCAATACAATATGGGTTGGCCAAAGTGTATAGGGCCTTATCACACATGGTTGAGATGAGAAGACTTTGGGTTGGGTTATTTGTTTCCTAGGCTGGAGGTAGTTGATGATGACGTGATGAGTTTGATTCTCCTTTGGCGCGATGATCTTGACTAAGAGTACCTGCAATGACACTCTGACGCTCAAGTCAATATATTAATGTCAGGTTTATGTGTATTCTTACTGAATTGGATTGATATACCTTGGCATGTACCCTTTGTTTATATAGTGGATCTGATGTCGCCTTAGGTAGGCAGTATGACTTCTGATTGGCTGTTCATGGGCTGCAGGTTTAGCTGGTGTTTCCATAGCCTTATCTTATCATGTCAGACTATCTTGGTAGAGTGGTGGCAAGCTGGTGCTGTCTTCTGCTTATTTGTTCAATGGCGCGGTGGCTCTTCATTGGTTCCTTTGATTGTTTCCTTATCTCTGAAGTCAGGTTAAAAGACGCTTCAGGCGCGATGGTAGCATCGCACCCTCTAATACGCGATGGAGGATATCGTGCCTCAGTCTGAGCCTTGCGAGTTTGGGCATTGTTCTATGGATTTTGGTCTTTGATAGGGCCTACTATATTTTATCCGGATCAAAGTGTACATAAAAGAATTGAAGTGGTTTTTTTTTTCTTTTATCTTCTAATTAAAAAATAACTTATCCTTAAATAATAATCATATAAAAAGTTCCCCTTATGTGCAAAGTTCATGAAAGGTTTAGAATTAGATTCATTGTCTGAGTATATAGAAGGTAGCCTTACCCTATGAAGCACTGACACTTCAAAAATTCCGACGTGTCATGTCCGACACTTCCGGACACTTCGACACTCCCCGACACTCCAACACACGTTATAGAAATTCAAAAAAAGGTTTAAAGGTTACATTGCGGTGAGTTTTTAGTTCCAACTATTAGATTCGTTGGATTACGATTACTATTTTATTGAGTTTAATATAAATATTTGGGATATCTTATGTTTTTTTTGCAAAATTTATGAATATTATAAGTTTAGATTCATTTTTTTATTAAATTATTGAATATTAAATATAATATACACCACATAAATTAAAAATATTATTTAATATCAAAACGTGTCATAACGTGTTGAAATCTAATATTTTTTAGAATTAACGTGTCAGAATGTCGTGTCATATCATATCACATGTGCCGTATCAGTATCGGTGTTACATACGTCTTACCTTCCACCTGCAAAAAGTTCGATTACATAATATAAATTTGTAACGTGTTATTTGGTGCCACTTGGCACTACCAACTGTTGTGTCAAACATTAATGTTTGAATTAAAGAATATTCGATGAAATGATGTGGTGTATTGTAATTTTTGTAATATAGTTAAACCTCTAGCTAAAGACTGAATTTATGAAACATTACAATTTGCAATACGTAACAAAGCTAAATATTGGTGGATAAAAAAATAACATGGGTATCAAATAGTAGTATAAATAAAAATGTTAAAATTGATGTGATATTACAAATATGAATAAAACATAAAATAAAAAAAAATAAAAGAGCATAGATTGAAATAGTTTCAACATATATTTTTCGAACACCCTTATTTACTTCAATAAGTAAGATCTTTGAGGGAAAGAAATTATATAATCAGATTCTTGAAAGCTTTTAATGACGGATTTGCTCATATTCATTCTTAGGTACTGCTCTTTGAACCTCTGCCAAATATCAATAAGGTGTTTTCCTTAATTACTCAGCAAGAAAGGAGGCTGAATTTGGTTGTTAATTCAACCGATACTAACAATAATCAAAGCTTTGCTAACATGGCTGAGCAAAAAAGACCAAGAGGAGAGTATTCATATATATAAGGGACGTGGAGGTGGATATGGTTTTGGACCTAAAGGATGTGAAAATGGAGGTAAGTTTTGTGTCCATTGGAAAAAGATCAATCATATCGTGGAAAGCTATCACCACAAGAATGGATTTCCTCTTCGATACAAAACAAAAGGGGCACATTCAACCAATTTAGCATCTCATGAGTTACCTAGTGAAGATAATTTTCAAGATGTTGACAAGGAAGATCAAAACATGATGAATGCTATTTTTACAAAGGAAGAATATCAAGAAAATTGACTAACTTTTTTTTTTTGGTATAAAAAAAATTGACTAACTTTAATTAGGGGAAAGTGGCAAAATAAGACTTAATAAAGTGAGAAATAAATTGGCTTATTGTTCGTCTTTAATCGGTTCTTGCTTTTAGGTGAATTCATCAACCGTTAACACTAACTATCAAGTAATGTTGATGTTTATATTGAATTAAATGAAAAAAAAAGTCATTAAATAACCCCAAGGAGTAGCACCTTGGTTAGCAAAGTGTGTCCCAATTATTTTGTTTCACATTTGCTCCTTGGAAAGACTATATATTTAGTATTAAAGGTAGGGGTGGCAAATCGTGTTCGTGGGTTGGGTTCGGGTCGACCTGTGTCTGACACGAACACGAATAGATTCAACCCGAACACGACCCGATTAATTATTAGTGTCAAAATTCTCAACCCGAACACGACCCACTTTTTCTGCGGGTTGACACGACACGACCCGTAAAATCTTATAATATAAGTGTGATCCGTTTATTACACGACTCGCCCAAAAAAGCACCAAATTTGATTGCAATATAACAAAAAAAAAATCTTCAATAAAAAGAAACCTAGAGTGTATATTTTTTTTATATCATTCAATAAAATTACCATAATAACCTTGAAAAAATAAAAAAAAATTATATTTGCGGGTCAGAGCGGGTTCACGGGTTGACCCGTGACCCGACACGAATATTTTCGTGTTATATATTTCCAACCCGAACACGACCCATTTATTAAACGGGTTGACCCGAACATGAAAATTTCGTGTCGGGTCCGGGTTGGGTTGGCGGGTCGTGTCTTAAATTGCCACCCCTAATTAAAGGTGAAACCTTTGTGCTTTAAGCTTCCTTGAAGATTAGTTTCACCTTACCCCCAATTTAATAAAGTTTTAAAATGATTTTTCTACAGAATCAGTTATTTATATTAAAAATTTAAGTGAATTAACTATTAAGATATATGAGAATATTTGTGAAGCATCGAATTTAAAACAA
>JAVKPL010000662.1:0-15219 GCA_032173675.1 Gastrolobium villosum
CTAATTTAAGTTAGTTGCTTTCAACGAAGGTTCTTAGGGGGGTTTGGTATAAGAGAAATTTTTTGATCCCGAAATTTTTTTTTGCAGATAAATAGTTAGCAAATTTTTTTACGGGATAATTTGCAAAAAGATGTTTGGTAGCCCACAGGAAACTTGGATTAATTTGACTAACTATGTTTGGTTGATTATAAAAAAATGATGGGAATCTTTACCAAAATTACCAAATTACCCATATATTTTCTCTCACCCCTATGTTTATATCTATTGATAAGGGAGTTTTTGTCTTTAAAACTTGGAGCCATTTAATTTCCCCCACATTGGCAATTTATTTTTCCACATTTTCAATGGCAAAGTTGAACAATGTAAAATGGTGGCAAATAACTTGACTGCAAATTAAGTTTCCAATGGACAAACATTTCTTCTCCTACCAAACACAGCAAATTAGTTTTCCATACCACACTTTCCTTGGCAAAAAAAATTTGTCTGCGTGAACGCCCCCTTAGGTTTTTGTTTGTCATTGCATTTATTCTCAACCTTTGGGAAGAGAACTAGAAAAATTATTTGTCTTGTCACCTTCTTCTATTTTTGCTTTTGAGCTAACATCATTTCTTCTTTTTCTTCAATTTTTTCATTTTCATGCCTTCTGTTATCATTCATATTTTGATTATAATGATGATGTGCCAGTTACTTCACGAGGGACTTTCTTCAAATGGGCCAAAGATCTAGTACACAGAAGGGTAACGTTGTCCCAACAGTGTCAAATTCAAAACCAGAACTTTTTGAACAGAAAATGCAAATTGATAACAACGAGGAAATAAAATCTATCAAACATGGTACTAAAACTGATTGTGAAGATTCAGAGGACAACCAGGATAATAATAATCCATTAAGTGCTAGATTGAAGATGAATTGTGATGACTCAGCTAAGAAGGGTCTTACAACACTGCCAGTTAAGAGACCACGAGATGAAAGCATTCCCTCGAACATTTCGGTAAAGAAGTCAAAGGCATCAAAACTCGAGCCTCTTTTAAAAACAACTGTTGAATGTAAGGAAGAGTTTGTTGCAATGCAGAAATTAATTGATGGACAAACTAAGGATTTAAAATCATAAAGGAAGAAATTACTTAAGGTAATGTCAATTACGAGTAATCAGAATGCTCAAGTGAAGGACTTTGAGTCAATGAAGAAGCAACTTGAAGGACAAGTTAAGGAGTTCGAGTCAAGAGAGAAGCAAGTCGAAGGCAGAATGAAGTTGCTAGAGTCAAAAGAGCATGAATTTAAAGGCCGAATGAAGGAGCTAGAGTCAAAAGAGAATGAATTCTAATTAGCCTTGAAAGTGAGTGTGTGAGGAGATCTAGCCCCATTTCAGTTGCAGTTTTGTTGAGATTTTTGGTGTTCATGGAGCTTTTTCATGCTCCAATGGTGGAGTATGCTTAGGAGGAGCCATATACCTTGCAATTGGGTAAGTTATTTCAACATTTCATTGGTTGATTTTTGAATTTGGATTATGGACCCTAAAGAGGGATTTTGTGATATGTTGTGTTAGAGAGCTCAAATGGAAAATGTCTATTAGATGATAATCTCTTAGAATGATGTATTAATGCTAGAAATGCAATGAAAATTTTAAGCGAAAAATGGTGAAATTTAACTTAGAAGAATTTGAGTGCATGAAATGGAATTTTGAATTTTGAGTTAATGTGTGGTATGGTGAATTGTAGTGTGATTATATGATGATACGAAGTGATTGTGTGAGGTGTGGACCATGGGAATTGAGTGGAAATCCTTGGTTTGGCTAAACATAGAATTCGGCCATTTATGTAAAATGATGTTTTGGAAAATTTTGGTGATGTGTTGTGTGTTGAAAAAATTATTAGATGGGTTGTGTGCTGATTGGCATGTGGAAGGATCAATGCAAAAATAATAAGTGTTAAAATTGGCCTAATGTGCCTAAAGTGTTATATTTCGCAAAACGTTGCGTAAAAGTCGTAAAACAAAAAAATGGCGAGAGAACTAGCATTTTGGTAACCTAAGTGAGTGTAATAAAATGAGAAAGAAAATTTAGAAAAATAAATTCTAAAAAGACACTGATATGGCCGAACCCTACATAGGGGTGAGGTGAGGATTTGATGTTTTCGCGTTTTGTCGTGTTTTGACTGAAACTGACGGCTATACATGGTTGTATAGGTTGCCGTACGTGGATATAAACCCAGAACAGTGAAACAGTGGATTGCCCTTGGTCCTGGACCAAGTGGGTTGAGGTAAGTGATGCGATTAACACATGCTATTTTGAAATTCATGAGTGGTTTAAAGTTCTAAGTGTGTGGAATTGTCCTCTATGTAGGCATTCCCTGTGTATCAAGCTATAAGTCGAGTTTCTGCGGAGCTCAGTGGACGGATAAAAAGAAAGGTAACCTCTTGGTACTGGGGCTTGTTCCCCTTTTGTGTTTCACCTTGCTAGTTGATGGCAACGGTAGGAAGTGTGTATGAGTAGTGTAGAACAGCATGAACATGCATATGCATTATCACAGTGGGTACTTATGTACCAGATCTCTGGCCAGTAGATATTTTTAGCCTTCGGGCAAGTTTTCCGGACTGCCACTGGATAGGTCTTCGAGAGGGAGTTCCAGTTGACCCAGGGTCGTGGTGTGTTATCCGGATAGGAGAACACTAGGTAGTCTCGGGTGTATATGGTTGGAAGGGGTACCTTGGTGGGTTGTTCTCTGAACACGCCAGGGGTAGTACCCATAGGCGTATAGCCGAGGACATGGCGTGGTATTGGTAGCTACCATTCCCGCATGTCGTAGTTGTTTTATGATATTATCCCCCTTTCTCTAAATCCCTTGCTTTATCCCGTTTTATAATAGTGATGGTGTTTTATATTATTGATATACATCGAAGTGAACCATTGGGCGGAGATTTCTCCAGAACCTCTTGGTTACTGAGATATATCCGTATATCTCACCCCGTCTCGGGGCATTTATTTCAGGATGTACCAGTGGATATCCTGGAGCAGCGGGCAAGAAGCTCGCATGATGATGAGTGGAGTAGTGATGCATATTTCGCTTCAGTGTATTATATTTGCCATTTTAGTTATGATTTCATTTGTTAAGTAAAGTTGTAATATGTGGATTATTGTAAATTGAAGTTAAAGTGTAAGTGTAATTGTAATTCAGTATTGTAAATATACCATGGATGTATGCTTAGCATTATAGAAGGGCTTTAGGCCTATTTTAGGTTTATGATTATCCGTATGATGAATTATGCATGAAATTGAAAGTTGGTGATTGAAACTATAAAAGATTTGAAAGTGAACTGCTTATGTTTTAAGTGTAAATTGGATTGGGTTGTAAGTACTCCAAGGCGTTGTTGTTCCTTATGTGTGCCACCCATTGGATTTTGCTGGATTTGAGGTATAATTGTAGTGTTAAACAGCTTATGCAAAATTGGGGATTTTAGGAAATACAAAGGAAACTCTGGCGAATTTTCTGTAGAATTGGCAATTTTTGGGTGAACTTCGGGAGAGCGTATCTCTCTCCACAGTGGTCCGATTGGGACGTTCCATACGCCATTTTGAAGCTTAAGATGTCCCCTATGTCGTGTCAAAATCCTAGAATCATTGGTGGTGTGCGTAGCCCATGGTGGCTGATGGCACAATCTGCCCTGTTTTGGCCAGTACCAGTGGGCAGATTCGGGTCTGTGTTGGGAAATTAATTCCCGCTTCGTTACTTGGTCAAATTAAGCATACGATATATCAAATCGAAGTTTGAGGTGTCTAGTTTATGGTGTAAAAGTTTGAGAGACAGTGGCCTTGTGGTTAGGTGCAGAATATTCTGCGAAGATGGGAGGTTTTGGGCTGTTTTGGAGTTGGTGGGCAATGTTGTTTGTCCAACTTCAAACGGCGATAACCGGAGCTCACGAGCTCGGAATCGAGTGTGTGATAGCTTGTTAGAAATTTAATTCAATAAGGAAAAAGGATAACGTGGAGTCTAGATTTGGATTTTTGTTTTGTGTTCGCAGAAAAATAAACTAGTGAATCTGGTTAAGTTGGTAAAAACGTAAAAGTGAGGAATTGACTAAGTGGGTTTATGGGAACCCCTTAGTGGCTTATACGTAGTAAAATTAAGTGTATAAATAGTTTAAGTAAGTCTTCCACTAGTGTTTCAGTTACGATCACAGATTTTAATCGGAAAAAGTTTATTCGCATTTTTATAAATGAATCGCTGTGATTGTAATTGCGCTTAATATCATAATTAATGTTAACAATACCGGTGTACAACGGGCTGTTACAGTTCAACATCTCATCCCTTAAGCAAGTGGTTGGGGGTTCGAACCCCAACTTTTGTGAATGGAAAGCATTCCGTGGCCAACTATTTACCGCTTTGGACGCTGACGCGGGGCGAGGGATTAGTCTCATGGCTATCAGGATACCCGATGTAATCCAAAAAAAAAAACACACACACACACAACTATCAATAGACAATTATATCAGATCTTTAACATGAGAAGAGAAGAGCACGTGCATTGTAAAATCATTATTATCAAAGTTTCAAAACACACATGACCTAATCCTCTCATTATGTTCCATGTGACACACACAAGTTTCCTCAAATGGCTAAAAATGAAACCTCAAATATCTGTTTGGGAAAATAGTTTGTATCAATTGACTTAATCCCCTAAATCAAAAGTTCAAAGTTCCCACTATTTTTCTCTTGCTTTATTGTTATTCTCTTTTGCTCAAAATTGACTTGAAAAGAAAAGGCGTGAGTGACGTCATACTAAAAATCGCACTCAGATTTGCTAAGCAAACAATGCAGAATTGTAGTTCCAAAAATAAAAGGGATTAATTAGCATAATCATAGATGTGATCTCTTACTTTTTTTTTCCCTTTTTTTTTACTTTAAATATTAGTGTAGTGGGAGAGGCTATATTGAAAAATGGACATTGTTATATCTGACCAGGTTATATTACAGAATTTCATAATTTCTCATATGATTTAATGATGGTTAATGCTGAAACATGACTGAAATTGACTAAACAAGAATGAAGTAGGATTCGGAAAAGTCACAACTCTTAATATAATTTTATTTAACCAAAAATAATTAAATAAATTGGAGTTCATAACATCATTAAATAGGCAACAAAAAACCAAATAATCCTAAAAAATAAAAAGACAAGAGTTAAATAGAAAATAATTAAAAACTTAAAAAAAAAACCACTAAAGCCTAAAAAATATTGCGTTAAATATGAAGAAGGTTTTCCCACGTTAAATATGCTTGTGTTCTCCTTCTCTCTCCTATTTATGTTTTCATTTTTTTCTCCTGCGCTACTCGACCTGGTGATATTTAGGGTTTAGGGTTTATAATTGCCGAGATCCAAGATTAAGATCTTGTTGATTGACTTTCGCAAAGAAAAGCCCCTGAGCCGAGTTTGAGGGAACCGAGTTCCCAACAGACATACCACCATAGGTTAAATGTTATGAACAACTCATTATATGCCATTAAAGTGTGGACCTTGCTCCACAAGCATCTCATCATCATCATTTGCGCTAAAATATTTTCTTTGGTGTGAGAATATCCCAATTGAGCTCAACTGGATATAAAAATAAAATAAACAAGTCTTTAAGTGTGCGTGTGTATATATATATATAGGGGTTTATATTTCTGCAGCTGTTGTACGTGTAGCAATCAAATACTTGCCAAATATATAAGTGGAAACATTAAATGCGGAGAATCATAATCATAACAAAAGATGAAAACATTAAATGTGGAGAATCATAACCATACACCTGTTGTTGCTGTACATAAAGAGACTAGAGAAATGATTTTACCATATATATATATATATATATATATATATATATATTCAATGATGTCACATGCTTACAAATTAGAGTCGTTAATCTTTTTTTATCTAATGGCTCTCAGATGAAATGTCAAATTTCAAATTTGACACTGACGTCAAAGGATCCTACCTCATATATATATATAACTCATATATATATATATATATATATATATATATATAACTCATATATATATATATATATATATATATTAAATCCAAAAACTAAAGTTTATTAATAGGAATTATATCGTGTGATCAAGATCATGTGTCCTGCATCCACTTGTTGTTAATCTATTGGATGCACCGTATTTATTCTGAACCACCCCTCACCAAATATCTCTCATGGCAGCTTAGCTTTACTATAATTTTAGGGAATGCGAGTTGTTGTCACATAATTACTTGTATCATCTCTTTATTATTTTTTTATTGTCAAAATTATTATTGAAAAATTATCATTGCATAGTGGCTAAATATATAATCATGAGGAGCTAGATCCGAAATTTTTAACCATAGACGCCAAAAATTTTAACCACAAAAAATTAGCATTGGCATCCGTGGTTAATGTTACATTGTCAAAAATTTGGCATCTCTTTACAACGTTATAGACCTTGTTTGCATGGCCATGTGCACCAACCACTTCTCATTCCATGAAGGGTTGTACCCAATGCCACCGTCGTTGCCATTGTCTGCCGCCATGCTGGTGGTGTAGCTAGTGATTGACTCCGCTCGTACGATGCCGTAGAAGTTCTTGGTGGCAGGCTTCCCGTCCACGAGGAGGTTCTCCGCTGATAAGACGATGAGCTCTAGTGTTCTGCGTTGGTGAGTGTATCCATGTGATAAGGGTTGGAACTTGATGTGATTTTTGTGATTGTGAATCAAAGAAAGAAATAGATTTTAGAGTAGCATTGCGAAGAAGGTTGGTGTGGTTGATAAATATAGGGAGCGAACCCACGTGGTAATAGATGTATGAGTAGCCAAAAGAGCATTGTGAAGCTCAGTGGCAGACCTACTATTGCGCAAGTGACAGTAAGTGCAGACACAAACTTTTGAAAAAAAAAGATGGCTTTGTAAGTTGATGTTTGAGCCAAGTATGGAAGCTCACGTGAGGAGGATTCAACAAGAGGCTCATGAAAATGGCTTTGTACAAGTCAAGAGCAATTGCAGGCTCACCATTTGCATTATCCTTATCTGTCTCTGTTTCGGTGCAAATATCACTAAGGACAGAATCAAAAGCATTGAGAGCAACTTGGAAGACGTCATGCTCATCAAACTTCCAAAACTTCTTGCCAGTTCTAACTTCGCTTTTTCGGTGACAAGTGAGAGAAGCCAGGAAGATGAGGGAGAAACAGGTGGAGCTGTTGGCGCCATTGATAAGGAGGAGGAAAGTTTACGTGGACAGCAACAAGAGGTTAGGTGGTACTAACATTCGTTGAGGTGTGTTGCTGAATAGAGTGTTGAAAGATGTCAACAGTGCCCATCAACAAGGGTGAGGGCAATGGCTCCAACTCTGCCATGGACTTGTGGGATCCAAATGTCATGGCTTTGTGGGATCCATTCATGGATTTTCCTCTCCCTCATTCCATTTCCAATTTCTTCACTAATATTGGGTTCGAATTCAGGTCATATGTGAACACACGTGTGGATTGGAGGGAGACAGCAAGAGCCCACGTGTGGAAGGTGGTGTTTCATGGTTCAGCAACAAAGATATTATTGATTACTATTTTTTATGTTAAGTTGAAGTTTTTCTTTTCTTTTCTTTTCTTTTCTTTTGTTTATATTCTTTTATATTTGCACACCTAGGTGTGCATTCTCAACGATGAGTACTTGAATCATTAAAATAAGGCCCAATTGCGGAAGAACCAAAGCACACACTATTTGTCTATAAACAAGATCCTAGCATCTAAGGTTAGAGGGAACTGGTTGCAAAATTACTTCCTTCAAAGGTTCGGAGGCAAGATTAGGATTCGAGAAATGCGAAGATTCACCATATGCTTTTAAATATGTTTGGGCGACCTTCTTATCCTTTTATTGTTTTTAATCTTACTAAGTCTAACTAGAGTTCTTTTGTAGCTAGGGATTGGTGGAATCTAATTGAATATCTTATTGATAGAACTTGTTCACAATTATCCTTTCTATTGTAATGATTATGTTAATTATCCTTTCTCTTAATACTTTCTTTGGGTTACTTCTTTGAGGATTGATCAATGATTATGTATGGTAATAAAGATGTTGATGCATAACTCCGACCCACATAATTAACCGTAATTCATGATTGATCTAGGAAAAGACGAGTTTATGTGATTATGGTAACTGTCAATGCCTTAGATTATTCGCTCTTAAGGTTAAAATCCCAAGAAAGAGATAAGAGATTAAGACACCAAGCGACTGGGTTTTGTTTAATTTAGAATAATAGATCAAAAGTCATTAATCTAGGTGAACAATTGGAAACAAAGGTAAATTGACTCTTTAATAGAATACTTACTCACTACTAAGTATACTCCATTTCTAGTTTGTTTTGAGTTAAAGTGGGCTGTGATACTTATATTTGGTTTTTATTTCAGAATTTTGAAGGCCCAAAAGGTCGAGCTCAAAAGAAGATAAATGAGAAAGCATGACAAAGAAAATTCAGCTCACGTCGGTAACCAAACAACTAAGGCAGCAGGTAATCACGTTCCCAATTTCATATTTCCTCCCCTCTTAGAACCCTAACCTTTTTCTCAACTATAGATCACCAAATCCACGCATTACATCAAGCCATAAGCACAGCTGACCTCGAATTTCATTGAACCCATGAGCCACCAAACCATATTTCATATTATTTTCTTTTACCATATAATTTTTCCTATCCCGTGACTTAACCCAAATCGTGTGAGAAGGAACCAAGGTCTTAGCTATCATTTTTGGTGAAGTTGTTACATGCAGTGGATGTGCAAATAGATTTTGGGCGGCAAAACCGTGGAGGTGCTTGTGCGAAAAGGGGTCACACGATCTTTGCAAGAGGAGCGCGTGTGGATGCTAACGAGCGGCCCAAAGCCCATGCGTATGTAGAAGGTGCACTATAAATGGAGCAATTAGCACCATGTAAGGCTCTCCTTTATCTTCTTTATGGTCTTCTTCTTTTCTTTTCTTTCTTCAATTTTACTTTGCCGAGTAGTTTTCATTTTGTTTCTGAGCACTATAGCAGGGTTTTCTTGGTTATAGATTCTGCATAGTAATTTCTAGTTGAGTTGTAATTTCTTTTTAACTTTTGTTTGCTGTTTTTGTAGCTCAACCCTTATGGGTATGAGCTAAACCTTTGAAGTTTGGGTTTAGGTTACCCGAACCTCAGTGTTGGAGGCTTGCTAATTACTGTTGTTAAATATTAATTCTCAGTTGTTTAATGCCATACTTGTTGTTTAAACATTTTGCATTTAGGCCTAGACTAGCAATTTCTTGATCTCTGGCCTTATCCTGAGTTCATGTTAAACACACACACACACACACACACACACACACACACACACACACACACACACACACACACACACACACACACACACACACACACACACACACACACACACACACACACACACATATATATATATATAAAGATGAAATATTTAATGAAATAGAATTTGAATAAGGAGCAAAAAATACAAAAAGGCTAATTTAAGTTAGTTGCTTTCAACGAAGGTTCTTAGGGGGGTTTGGTATAAGAGAAATTTTTTTAATCTCGGAAAATTTTTTTGCAGATAAATAGTTAGCAGGTTTTTTACGGGATAATTTGCAAAAAGATGTTTGGTAGCCCACAGGAAACTTGGATTAATTTGACTAACTATGTTTGGTTGATTATAAAAAAATGATGGGAATCTTTACCAAAATTACCAAATTACCCATATATTTTCTCTCACCCCTATGTTTATATCTATTGATAAGGGTGTTTTTGTCTTTAAAACTTGGAGCCATTTTCCCCCCACATTGGCAATTTATTTTTCCACATTTTCAATGGCAAAGTTGAACAATGTAAAATGGTGGCAAATAACTTGACTGCAAATTAAGTTTCCAATGGACAAACATTTCTTCTCCTACCAAACACAGCAAATTATTTTTCCATACCACATTTTCCTTGGCAAAAAAAATTTGTCTGCATACCAAACGCCCCCTTAGGTTTTTGTTTGTCATTGCATTTATTCTCAACCTTTGGGAAGAGAACTAGAAAAATTATTTGTCTTGTCACCTTCTTCTATTTTTGCTTTTGAGCTAACATCATTTCTTCTTTTTCTTCAATTTTTTCATTTTCATGCCTTCTGTTATCATTCATATTTTGATTATAATGATGATGTGCCAGTTACTTCACGAGGGACTTTCTTCAAATGGGCCAAAGATCTAGTACACAGAAGGGTAACGTTGTCCCAACAGTGTCAAATTCAAAACCAGAACTTTTTGAACAGAAAATGCAAATTGATAACAACGAGGAAATAAAATCTATCAAACATGGTACTAAAACTGATTGTGAAGATTCAGAGGACAACCAGGATAATAATAATCCATTAAGTGCTAGATTGAAGATGAATTGTGATGACTCAGCTAAGAAGGGTCTTACAACACTGCCAGTTAAGAGACCACGAGATGAAAGCATTCCCTCGAACATTTCGGTAAAGAAGTCAAAGGCATCAAAACTCGAGCCTCTTTTAAAAACAACTGTTGAATGTAAGGAAGAGTTTGTTGCAATGCAGAAATTAATTGATGGACAAACTAAGGATTTAAAATCATAAAGGAAGAAATTACTTAAGGTAATGTCAATTACGAGTAATCAGAATGCTCAAGTGAAGGACTTTGAGTCAATGAAGAAGCAACTTGAAGGACAAGTTAAGGAGTTCGAGTCAAGAGAGAAGCAAGTCGAAGGCAGAATGAAGTTGCTAGAGTCAAAAGAGCATGAATTTAAAGGCCGAATGAAGGAGCTAGAGTCAAAAGAGAATGAATTCTAATTAGCCTTGAAAGTGAGTGTGTGAGGAGATCTAGCCCCATTTCAGTTGCAGTTTTGTTGAGATTTTTGGTGTTCATGGAGCTTTTTCATGCTCCAATGGTGGAGTATGCTTAGGAGGAGCCATATACCTTGCAATTGGGTAAGTTATTTCAACATTTCATTGGTTGATTTTTGAATTTGGATTATGGACCCTAAAGAGGGATTTTGTGATATGTTGTGTTAGAGAGCTCAAATGGAAAATGTCTATTAGATGATAATGTCTTAGAATGATGTATTAATGCTAGAAATGCAATGAAAATTTTAAGCGAAAAATGGTGAAATTTAACTTAGAAGAATTTGAGTGCATGAAATGGAATTTTGAATTTTGAGTTAATGTGTGGTATGGTGAATTGTAGTGTGATTATATGATGATACGAAGTGATTGTGTGAGGTGTGGACCATGGGAATTGAGTGGAAATCCTTGGTTTGGCTAAACATAGAATTCGGCCATTTATGTAAAATGATGTTTTGGAAAATTTTGGTGATGTGTTGTGTGTTGAAAAAATTATTAGATGGGTTGTGTGCTGATTGGCATGTGGAAGGATCAATGCAAAAATAATAAGTGTTAAAATTGGCCTATTGTGCCTAAAGTGATATATTTCGCAAAACGTTGCGTAAAAGTCGTAAAATAGAAAAACGGCGAGTGAACTAGCATTTTGGTAACCTAAGTGAGTGTAATAAAATGAGAAAGAAAATTTAGAAAAATAAATTCTAAAAAGACACTGATATGGCCGAACCCTACATAGGGGTGAGGTGAGGATTTGATGTTTTCGCGTTTTGTCGTGTTTTGATTGAAACTGACGGCTATACATGGTTGTATAGGTTGCCGTACGTGGATATAAACCCAGAACAGTGAAACAGTGGATTGCCCTTGGTCCTGGACCAAGTGGGTTGAGGTAAGTGATGCGATTAACACATGCTATTTTGAAATTCATGAGTGGTTTAAAGTTCTAAGTGTGTGGAATTGTCCTCTATGTAGGCATTCCCTGTGTATCAAGCTATAAGTCGAGTTTCTGCGGAGCTCAGTGGACGGATAAAAAGAAAGGTAACCTCTTGGTACTGGGGCTTGTTCCCCTTTTGTGTTTCACCTTGCTAGTTGATGGCAACGGTAGGAAGTGTGTATGAGTAGTGTAGAACAGCATGAACATGCATATGCATTATCACAGTGGGTACTTATGTACCAGATCTCTGGCCAGTAGATATTTTTAGCCTTCGGGCAAGTTTTCCGGACTGCCACTGGATAGGTCTTCGAGAGGGAGTTCCAGTTGACCCAGGGTCGTGGTGTGTTATCCGGATAGGAGAACACTAGGTAGTCTCGGGTGTATATGGTTGGAAGGGGTACCTTGGTGGGTTGTTCTCTGAACACGCCAGGGGTAGTACCCATAGGCGTATAGCCGAGGACATGGCGTGGTATTGGTAGCTACCATTCCCGCATGTCGTAGTTGTTTTATGATATTATCCCCCTTTCTCTAAATCCCTTGCTTTATCCCGTTTTATAATAGTGATGGTGTTTTATATTATTGATATACATCGAAGTGAACCACTGGGCGGAGATTTCTCCAGAACCTCTTGGTTACTGAGATATATCCGTATATCTCACCCCGTCTCGGGGCATTTATTTCAGGATGTACCAGTGGATATGGAGCAGCGGGCAAGAAGCTCGCATGATGATGAGTGGAGTAGTGATGCATATTTCGCTTCAGTGTATTATATTTGCCATTTTAGTTATGATTTCATTTGTTAAGTAAAGTTGTAATATGTGGATTATTGTAAATTGAAGTTAAAGTGTAAGTGTAATTGTAATTCAGTATTGTAAATATACCATGGATGTATGCTTAGTATTATAGAAGGGCTTTAGGCCTATTTTAGGTTTATGATTATCCGTATGATGAATTATGCATGAAATTGAAAGTTGGTGATTGAAACTATAAAAGATTTGAAAGTGAACTGCTTATGTTTTAAGTGTAAATTGGATTGGGTTGTAAGTGCCCCATGTTGTTGTTGTTCCTTATGTGTGCCACCCATTGGATTTTGCTGGATTTGAGGTATAATTGTAGTGTTAAACAGCTTATGCAAAATTGGGGATTTTAGGAAATACAAAGGAAACTCTGGCGAATTTTCTGTAGAATTGGCAATTTTTGGGTGAACTTCGGGAGAGCGTATCTCTCTCCACAGTGGTCCGATTGGGACGTTCCATACGCCATTTTGAAGCTTAAGATGTCCCCTATGTCGTGTCAAAATCCTAGAATCATTGGTGGTGTGCGTAGCCCATGGTGGCTGATGGCACAATCTGCCCTGTTTTGGCCAGTACCAGTGGGCAGATTCGGGTCTGTGTTGGGAAATTAATTCCCGCTTCGTTACTTGGTCAAATTAAGCATACGATATATCAAATCGAAGTTTGAGGTGTCTAGTTTATGGTGTAAAAGTTTGAGAGACAGTGGCCTTGTGGTTAGGTGCAGAATATTCTGCGAAGATGGGAGGTTTTGGGCTGTTTTGGAGTTGGTGGGCAATGTTGTTTGTCCAACTTCAAACGGCGATAACCGGAGCTCACGAGCTCGGAATCGAGTGTGTGATAGCTTGTTAGAAATTTAATTCAATAAGGAAAAAGGATAACGTGGAGTCTAGATTTGGATTTTTGTTTTGTGTTCGCAGAAAAATAAACTAGTGAATCTGGTTAAGTTGGTAAAAACGTAAAAGTGAGGAATTGACTAAGTGGGTTTATGGGAACCCCTTAGTGGCTTATACGTAGTAAAATTAAGTGTATAAATAGTTTAAGTAAGTCTTCCACTAGTGTTTCAGTTACGATCACAGATTTTAATCGGAATAATTTTATTCGCATTTTTATAAATGAATCGCTGTGATTGTAATTGCGCTTAATATCATAATTAATGTTAACAATACCGGTGTACAACGGGCTGTTACAGTTCAACATCTCATCCCTTAAGCAAGTGGTTGGGGGTTCGAACCCCAACTTTTGTGAATGGAAAGCATTCCGTGGCCAACTATTTACCGCTTTGGACGCTGACGCGGGGCGAGGGATTAGTCTCATGGCTATCAGGATACCCGATGTAATCCAAAAAAAAAAAAAAACACACACACACACAACTATCAATAGACAATTATATCAGATCTTTAACATGAGAAGAGAAGAGCACGTGCATTGTAAAATCATTATTATCAAAGTTTCAAAACACACATGACCTAATCCTCTCATTATGTTCCATGTGACACACACAAGTTTCCTCAAATGGCTAAAAATGAAACCTCAAATATCTGTTTGGGAAAATAGTTTGTATCAATTGACTTAATCCCCTAAATCAAAAGTTCAAAGTTCCCACTATTTTTCTCTTGCTTTATTGTTATTCTCTTTTGCTCAAAATTGACTTGAAAAGAAAAGGCGTGAGTGACGTCATACTAAAAATCGCACTCAGATTTGCTAAGCAAACAATGCAGAATTGTAGTTCCAAAAATAAAAGGGATTAATTAGCATAATCATAGATGTGATCTCTTACTTTTTTTTTCCCTTTTTTTTTACTTTAAATATTAGTGTAGTGGGAGAGGCTATATTGAAAAATGGACATTGTTATATCTGACCAGGTTATATTACAGAATTTCATAATTTCTCATATGATTTAATGATGCTTAATGCTGAAACATGACTGAAATTGACTAAACAGGAATGAAGTAGGATTCGGAAAAGTCACAACTCTCAATATAATTTTATTTAACCAAAAATAATTAAATAAATTGGAGTTCATAACATCATTAAATAGGCAACAAAAAACCAAATAATCCTAAAAAATAAAAAGACAAGAGTTAAATAGAAAATAATTAAAAACTTAAAAAAAAAACCACTAAAGCCTAAAAAATATTGCGTTAAATATGAAGAAGGTTTTCCCACGTTAAATATGCTTGTGTTCTCCTTCTCTCCTATTTATGTTTTCGTTTTTTCTCCTGCGCCACTCGACCTGGTGATATTTAGGGTTTAGGGTTTTATAATTGCCGATATCCAAGATTAAGATCTTGTTGATTGACTTTCGCAAAGAAAAGCCCCTGAGCCGAGTTTGAGGGAACCGAGTTCCCAACAGACATACCACCATATGTTAAATGTTATGAACAACTCATTATATGCCATTAAAGTGTGGACCTTGCTCCACAAGCATCTCATCATCATCATTTGCGCTAAAATATTTTCTTTGGTGTGAGAATATCCCAATTGAGCTCAACTGGATATAGAAAATAAACAAGTCTTTAAGTGTGCGTGTGTATATATATATATATAGGGGTTTATATTTCTGCAGCTGTTGTACGTGTAGCAATCAAATACTTGCCAAATATATAAGTGGAAACATTAAATGCGGAGAATC